>JALBCR010003083.1:0-125000 GCA_030710515.1 Abscondita cerata | reverse complement strand
AATTATAAAAACATTTGTGTTACTCATAGTTTGTAGCCGAGGGCTAGAAAATCTTTTGTTTTGCAAATCCTCTTAGATCTATAAAGAAAAGCATGAATGCATCAAGTTTTTAAGTTGTGTTTGTCTTTTAACCATTTTGTTTCTTACCATCGGTCAGTATGTATACCATCCCTAACGTGGGTGTTTTTGTTTGTGTAAAATAAATTAAATGAGGTCAAGTAAAAATGCAGGAGCAGGACAAACAACTAAACAAGTAAAAGTGCAGGAGCAGGACAAACAGTAATGAGTAAGTATGTTTTTGTTTCCAAATTTTATGGTATAGGTAATTTGTCATATTATTGCAAAAAAGGTTGCGACAAATTATTGGGCAAAAGATTGGAAAGGATCAAAGACGATTTACCCTATGGCGATCTTGCACAATCTTTTTACCATTCAACAACTTTTGGAAAAAAACTTTTGTGAGAAAAAATATAACCAGAAAGTTAGAAAAAAAAAAGGAAAAACCGTTTTGAGCTATGGGGGCTAAAGTTGTAATTTGTCAGATTTTGCATCATTTAATTTAAATGAGTGAATGTATGTTATTTAGTGTTTTTATCTCTTTCTCTCTCTTTTTACAACCCTTTTTTTTCTTTGGCATAGGAAGTACCACATTTCTTTATAGTAACAAAGTAATCTTGACGACGTAAAAAGACTTTTTTACTAGTCATGATTGTAAATGCAATTATTAGTTTTTACTAAATATACATAATTATTTCTTAATATACTAGAATTAGACAGACTCTAGAGACCATAATCAAAAGCATACTACAAAATTTAATTTCATATAATAACTCAATTAAATATGTTATGTATTTATTTACTTATTGGACACATTTTAGTGGCGACAAAAAAAACGGTTTCCCAAAGCTATCAACCAGGAAATAAAAAAATCGGCTTCCCTGTTCAGCAAAAGCGGATATAGGAAAAAATCCAGCAGATGTAATTACAACAACACTACCAATGATAGATATACTGTTCTTAAAATATTGAATTATTTTGTAATTGCTATTACCGTATTCATTTAATTAGGATTATTTGTACAATTGAATTTTAAAAGAATATTAATTTGGTTTTTATTTTTGCATCTCGGAGATAAAATTTATGTTCATCTTAAAATACAGTTTTAAATATGATAAAAAACACATCAGTTTGACAAGAATTCGATTCAGTCTTATTAATTTCAATATTTAGATAGTTTTCTGTGAAAATAATATTAGAAAATTTAATTCAAATATTTTAAATATACTTATTTAAAATCTGTTATTATCATTTATTTCAAATATTTTGTAAATGTTTACCTAAAATATTTAACAAATATTTTCCTAATATATTTGTTTAATATGTAAAAGTGTTACATTTAAATGATTGATTGACATTATTTACTAATACTTCTATAATATTTTGTGCTACTTGCATATTTACTTTGATAGAAAAAAAAAAGATTACGGTTAGTTTCAAAATATATTAGTAGTAACCACTTATTTAAAATCCAAAATATCATGAACAGGATTTTTAAGTCTACTGGAATTCAGACACAAATAATTAATTGGTATAATACTCGATTGTATGTTATTTACAAGACAATTCCACCTGGTAGTTGTTGAGGAATTTCATTTACAGCTGGTAACGTTTTATGTGGTATTCACTCATCAATAGACAAGCTGCATTTACAGCCCATTTACCAGTTTTTTTTTAATTCAACAATATATTTTTAATAGTTTAAATAAAAATTTACTCACTTGTGAGTTGTAAAAGTTGAAGTTTAAGTGCTCGTATTTCTGCCGTAAGTCTTTCGACTTCCTGACGATTTTCCTCTTCCCTTTGTTGTAAAAGCAACTGATATCCCTGTCCGCTTTCTTGTTGGTTCGAATCTTGTTGAACAGCGGTAGAACCTGCAAAATTAAAACATACTATTTTGTAGCAAAAAATTAATTAAAGGTCAGACTTTTATCGTTTTAATTGAATTTTCATTGCAGTTTAGTTTCAATTTCAAGTTACCTCCACTTCAAAACTGATAAAGAAGATGCTTTTATATCGCACCTTTGTGCAGAATCTAATAAAACAATCTCGCCAACGAAATCTAAGAAAACCAATTCTTTAAAACACTTTCCTCACAATAAGCAACTATAATCATATAAATAATGGATACTACATTTTATCCTTGTATCGCATTTAAAGAAAATGGAAAATTCAAGACGCTTTTCTAAAAGTTTGCGCTTCCTGCTGCTGCTTAGTTTGACATTAAATTACCTGCTCGCTTAAGATAAGGTGAATTACAAGGCTATTATCTAAAGATAAGGTCTGACACATGCTGTGACAAAGGGGTGCTAAACACTAAAAACGGACACAATCAGCAAGTGGGAAATTGCAGTTTCCGTTCTTAATGTAGATGCAGTTGTGGAAATACGCACGTAAAACATTGAATACCGTTTTCATTTTTGCACTCCTCTATGGTAAGACACAAGGATTAAATTATTATTAAAATAATTGGATAACAATTTTATAAGTATTCAAAAACAGTGAGAATGTTATACTAATTGAATTAAAATTTAATATCATTAGTTAATGAATAAATACACTAAGGAAACAGGTTTTTATTTAAACCTAAGAATAAATTTGTCGGTTTTTATAAAACCTTACATTTAGGAAGAAAGAAAATAACTAAACACACTCTGTATTTAGTTATCGGAAACCTTTATGAAGGTGATGTATATTTTGAAAATACAATCCTATACGGGGTGTGATATTTAAAAAACACAACTTTGGTATGTCATTTTGATTTGAAAGACTCTGTATATTAGAGATAATTTAAAAATTTAACTTTAATAAAAAAAAAATTAAAAAACTATTACATAATTTTCATAGCGTAAAAAGGCACACATCACGTTCGTCATAAAATTATAATTAAATAAAGTTTTACTTTAAACTTTAATTATAAAAAACGTAATGTTTTATATGTCAACACAACATGCTGCAAAATATTACAGTAAAACTAGTACTCAAATTATATAGTGCAATTTAATAAAATTCTGCTGTACTCTAAAGCATTAAGTGTTAAAATAGAAGTGTAATAACTTTAAGTACAATGGCTTGCCGGACAAATTTATTATATTCATCATAACACGTACTGGACAGTAGCCAAAATTATACAGATGCTGCAACATTAGTAAATAGAACGCAATTACATTTACAAATACAAATGTTACATTTTATTTTTGTTTATTTTGGAAAATTTTGTGTTTTATTTAACCGTTAGGTTTTTTTTACGTAATTCAGTTGAAGTTCAAAAAATTTGCGATACAAACACTCATGCTTGATTGGTTTTGTACAACAAGCATGCGTTTGATGTTTTAGTTTATATGTTTTGAAACTGAATTAATTAATAAACAATAAATTAACTTTAACAAGTTTGTTTTTATTGTATTTGGATGCCTAGATAACTATTTTTACAAAACCGTTTAAGTAATATTTTCGTTCATAAATTTATTTTATATATTTGTGACAAGATTATTTTATAAATAATTGATTTATTGAGAAATGTTCTTTCTACAGTATAGGCTGGTTACAGATTCCCCCAGCAAGAAGGAAACCCACGCTAGGTACATTAGTGAAAGCAACATACTGATCAAAATCAGTACAACATAAAACCAAGAAACCCCAACCCAACAAATTCTGGAGACGAAAGTGATTTTCCAAATTTCTAAGTATTGCTAAATACCAAGCCTGGATTTAAGGCGCATATAGCGATATGATATTGCTTAGGCAAAAACATTAATTAACAGAAAAAAATAAGCAAATATCAAAATACACGCTTTCATAAATGGCACTTCAGTAAAAGTATTCTACGGGTAAAAAACAAGGTTCAAAGTGTTCCTTTCAGTCAAATATACCTAGCTTTCCAATGAAACCAGAAAAAAATTTGTTAAAAAACTAAAAACAATTCAAAATAAGACAAATTAACCTAACAAAGAAAAAATAAAAAATTTGCGAGTTCAATCAAATCCTCTCAAAATGTTATTGATCGCTCTCGTGTAAAACATTGCGTATGTGTGTGTGCCAGTACTTGGTTTATTGCTGTATTCATTAATGTCCTTAGTCCTTGCTTTGTTGATTGGCTTTTTTTTTTTTTTTTTGTATGAATGTGTTTTTTTATTGGTGTTTTTGTTTTTTTATTTTTTTTTTTTTTATTTTTTTTTTTTTTTAAATATCTAGTTTTACCCCAAAAACTATTCGTAAAAAGCCGGCAAGCGAATTCAGAAAACACAAAGCAAAACAAAATTGCCCATAGAAAATCCAAAATAAAAAAAACTCGTTATAACTAACGAAAGAAAAATCAATGTGTTAACTAAATAAAAACTATCAACTTCAAATACGCCGAATTAACGGTTGAGCACCTTGCGGTAAAAATCGAGAGTTGAAGTGTAGCTTCTGAGTATAAGACCTTTATTAAAATAAACCTAACTTAAAAATATGTTAAAAAAACTAGGTTCTAAAAACCAGCAAAAGAAAAATATGTGTAGTTGCAAACTAGCAGATCTAGAAGAAGAGTCTTGAAACCTAATATAAAATAAATAAACATTAAAAATGTAAATCACAAATCAGGAATAAATTTTGTTAGTTTAGAATTAAAATACTTAGAAGCATCCGATAAACTAAAATTCCGCTTCCATACGAAATCTCCTTTATTGTACCTTACCACTCGTGGACGTTGTATTTTCGATCAGGATCAGGAATCTCGGAATCTTCAGGAGGACGACGACCAAAAAGATCTCCATATAGTATTAAAACTGTTATATCTCCTTGGATTTACGAGTTAGAAGCTTCTGCAGGGAATTCTCTTGGGATCTGGCATGCGAAAGATCTCAAACTCGATATGACTGCCAATCAAAATAATATCGAAATTATTCATTATTTTATAAAAAATTGATTTATTGAGAAATTTTCTCCCTAAAGTATAGGCCGGTTACATATTTTTATATTGTTTAATTTCCAGGTTTGAGATAGAAAACGGCTACAGCTCAGCTATTGATATTTGTAGTTAAATTAGAGAGCGCCATAAATATTTTTTCATCAGGAAATTGCAGCGTCTTGCCGTTTTCACAAAATACAAGAAACACTACAACCAAACAATATTATAACCAGCGTCAGCACGAGATGCGTGAAAAATTTATGGTTGCAATAAGAAGCCCGTTTACAAATACAAACTAAATTATCCATAGCTTGTAATATACATCGGTTTATCAGCATTTTAAAAAATAAAGATTTCACAACGATGACATTAAAATTAAGTGATAACACTTACAACCATAATGAAATTCATTTAATTTAGTTTCATAGACATGACTACCACGGCCGGGAATAAGAAAACGGAAAGGCAAGTTAATAATTATGATTTTCTGATATTCAGTTTGCCTTGAAAGGTGTATTAAGATTAACATAGAATATTCGAATTATTTTTTTATTGTTTAATGGGGGTCTGACCACAACGTAAACCGGTCATAACGTCAAATTCAAATTCGAATACTTCAGCATAACGTCAATATGACCATAACGTCAAATTTTGATTGTGGCGACCACGTCAAACTTAACAACAACGTCAAGTCGATTGCGTTTTCTAATGCATTGACATACCGTCAAACGTTAAAGAAGGTCACAATGTCAAACGTGACCATAACGTCAAACTTTTAATTTGACCATAACGTCAACTGTGACTAACGACAAATTCCAAATCACAGTATAGATTGTAATTAATGATGTTAAACCCAGATTTTTTTGTTGATCTCGAGTGTACCTGATCCTTGGGAAAAGTTATTCGTTCATAAAATCATACACTAACCGAACAACTAGTAAGTACCATTCTTAACTGACCATCTATCCATACATATACAGGGTATTCTGTACATAGAAAAATATCAATAACTTGTTTAATAAACATATATCAAAAAATTTTTCCTAAAGACCAAATAATTTGCAAATTAGCTGCTTCAAAAGACTAATAATTTCTCAGATTTATGTAAAGTGATATCGATCCTTGAGACATTCTTGATAAACTGATAGAACATGGTACTCCTAACACAAGAAAATAAAAAATAAAACTTAAATTTCTTCGTACAGACTTTAAACTATAAAAATTACTGCACTTTGAGGTTTATTAGACATTTTATGATTAAATTTGATATTTGGTTCAATTTTCAATAAAGTACTTTCCTTTATGGCTTTGTTTGTGATTTTAAGGTGTTTCGGTTGCATACGGAATTTGACATTATGGTCACATTTGACGTTGTGGTTATCTTCAAAGTTTGACGTCGTGGTCAATGCTGTTAGTTGACACAATCGACTTCCTTATTTATAAAATGAGCGTTGTTTGTCGTTGTGGTTAAGGGTGCGGTGATCGCCAAAATCAAAGTATAACGTTATGGTCACATTAAAAAATTAGAGATTTGGCATTATGGCCAGGTTAGACAATGTGGTCAATGATGGGTTTGACCTTATAGTCAAGATTTTAAATTTGACGTTGTGACAGGTTGACATTGTGGCCTAAACCCATTTAATGACTTCTACTACAATATACAATGAGCGGCATAAGTAAAGAATAAATAAATTATTGGAGTTATTATTCCTTTTATGAAAAATGCCGAAATACGTAAATTTTTATTGTTAATATAAATTTTTTTAACGTTATTATTTCATCCCAGCCGTGAACTCCTTTGTAGGGGTAGCAATCCCCTCAATTTTATTAATCGGGAGGGCAACTAATTACCGGTACACCGGTACCAAATAAATTAGTTCATGGGAACTTGACCACACTTACGTTACTTATTCGTTTTCTTTGTTGTTTTAACCAAAATTTAGGTTAGAGTACAATCAAATCAAACAGGGGCGTACTTACATTTAAAAAAATATATAAAATAACTTTTTCTATTTTTCTTGGTTGGCAAATAAATCGGTGTGTACATAATAATTTCGTTTTCTTTCTTCTTTATTTTCCATTTTCAGTATACTTTTTGCATTTACTACTATCGGGGCGATGTGAAGTTCTTCTCAAAACGCTTTTTTTTTTTTTTTTTTTTTTTTTAGTTTTATTGTGCAATAATTGTTATAAAGTACAAGTTTGAGGAATTGCAATCAAACCAATATAAAATTTGGTTATAGTAGACTGTAATAAATTTGGACGGTATTTTTATTTATTTAATTAATGCAATATATTAATTTGACGGCTAGGGTGTAATAAATATGTATGTTGTTTGTGTACATTTTTAAAATTGCGGTTTCATGCACCCCGTTAAGTACTAACGCCGTCATAAAAAATTTACACATAATGTATTTTTCCACAACATAAAATAGTTTCAATATGAGAAAATAATGTACCTAACGGAGAAAGCGTCGTTTTCTAGGTTAACTAAATCCTTAAAAGGATTGAATATGTAGCTGCACGATTTTTTTATGATTGCAATTATTTTCTTAAATATAGTATCACATTTAGTAAATTAAACGTCAATATTCCTTTAAGCAAAACATAGTACATATGAGATAAAGTGTACGTATACAATACTTTACCTAATTAGATATTGTATGCTTGTGTATACTTACGTTTTGTAATAAACCAACAACCTGAGATGCAATGTAAACGACTCCTCTAATTGCAGCTCGTTAGCTTTTGTTCTTGCTTGTAACACTTACTGAGTAATGTGTTTGTACAGGTTTATTAATTACTGGGTGGAGGTGAATTTTACGTCTTTGATGTTAATATGTGAAAGAATACAGTCTCTTCTACAAAAAGAGCCTAAGACTACAATTTGATAAAAACAGTATCACACGATATAAGACCGGAAATTCTAAAATTAACTAAAAACCATTAAAAAAATTAACTCTGTACTTGGTGGCTGTATTTCTGCTGACGACCCTACTCTATTTATTTGCATTTAATAGGTTTGAGACGGCAAGGTCACTGAAAATGTGCTTCCTGTATGGTCAGCATTTGTTAATCGTATTTGACGAAATACTGACAGTTTTGTCTTTATACTTATATTTGTTTTTTTTTTCCTCATTCTTAGAAATATCCAGCTGGCAACCCCATATTCTCATAATACTTGCTAGGCATTTTAGGGTTATATAGGGTTTTAGTAGTAGAACAAGATATAACCAGAAGGTTTTTATCTTTACCCTAACGCCTTATAATTCTCCACTAATCGTAGTTATTTAAATTTTTATAGTAATTATAATTTCTAATTTGATTTACAGTTTCTACGTCTTTATACCACTTTTGACTTCTTTTATATTTTTTGTTTAGATTGGCCCTAGCACATATTCATCGTCAACTTCTTCTTGTACATTATTCTCTATATCTCTGTTATTATCTGTACTACATTCTACTTCAATGATTACATTTGTGGCACTTATTGCAAATTTCTCCAAATGCCCTGCAGTCACGTGGTTAGGGGTAAGAACCGCATCTGCTACAATTTTTGTGACCCTGAAAGTTTTATTAATGTGTCGTGTGTTGCTGTGGTTGTAGCGTTCCCCTTAATGTGGACGGTAGACACTGTTAGTTTCCTTATTACGCCCTTATTTGTGCTGTTCTTTGCTGCGTTTTCTTATTTGTACTGATTCCACTTCTATTGTAAATGTTGCTTTTAGTTGTTTTCTATTCTCGTCACTTAGTTCAACCGCTTTACAAATTTGTAGCTTTCAATAATTTTTATCTAATTTACCCTCAGATCGCGTACTATTTTCATTGGCTTTGTTGATTGAAGAATTTCATTTTATATTTTCTACATTTTTATTTCTACTTTATATAAGAGAATTGTAAATAAATTTTAAACAGTAAATACTAAATATGTTAAACATTAATAAATCGATTTAAATTCGGATCTGGATTTTTTTACAGGTAGTCAATTAAATATTATTCACATTTTAAATAATAATTCATAACTAAAGGTTATTTGCATTCACGTTATTAAAAAATTGTAAGCAATGAAAATCGTTAAGATGAAGTAGTGAATTTTAAAGAAAAATAAACAGAATTTAATACTTAAGAAGATATGATACCAGGTTGGCATCCGGGTGTTGCCTTTTCCTTGTTATACTGCTGATCAGCGTTGTTTTTGGAACTCCAGCGGTTTTGATTCCAGGAAAAAGATATTAGAACTGTTTCTTCTTTACCCGTTTGTGTGTACCCAAAAGCTTGCATGAGAGATGCGGAATAATGCGCAACGATGAAAACCGCAAACGGTAATTGTACATTGGCAAACAATAAAAGCAGTAAGATAATGTTGTAAGATAAGAAGAAAGACGGAAAAAGAGAAGATCCAAAATTACTTTTAAGCCTTTACGTAGACATAATTGTACTTAAACGGTAAATTACTACATTTTACCGTGAAAATCTCATAATCAAATGTCGCTTTCGAGTCAGCTTTATTGTTGCGCGAAAGGAAATTCCACCGAAATAAATAATAGAAAGCATATACTGGGTGAATCAAAGAGTAATATAGTATAGTTTCGACAACAAAATGCGAATATTAAATTCGTTAAGGTAATAGGGATTAATTATATTTTATTAATTAATTTTATTAATTAATTAATTTAATGTACGTATTTTGTTATGAAACTATTATTGAAGTTTGATTCACCCAGTATATGCTTTCTACATTATTTATTTCTGTGGAATGCAGAGAAATTATTTTTTATCTTTGCGCAACGCGCACAAAAAAATAGTGAATGTTATGCATATAATGCATCTACAGTTTGTGTCTTAATTATCTTCATTGAAAGGTCTAATAGTAATTTTGGTAAGCATATTTTGTTTCTATTTCTTTGAGTTTGTTTGTTTTGAATTAGGGCCGTGTTTTTCTATCTTGCTTCTATCTTACTGCTTTCATTGTTGGCCGATGTGCAATTGTCGTTTGCTGTTCTCTTTCGCTATTACGTGATACAATAAACCAACGTATCTTTCATATAAGTTTTTGAGGATACCTACCAAAATGGATAAATAATCAAGAAACAGTCTCTAATTATCTATGTTTTCTTAAAGTCAAAACGATAGAATTCCTAAAACAACGCTGATGTATAGTTTTGCGTATGGACAAGGCCCACTCGCCTTCTGCGTATTATTTATTTTATATCGGCAATATCTTTCGAGTTTATGCTTACTTTTTTTTACGTTTTGCTACATTAAGATTCTTTTTCTGTGATTTATTATAAATTTGATAATACGTTCTTCTCCTTTCTCTAAATTTACATATTTTTATCTGTTATTAAACTGTCATTTTAATCTTTTAACTTGTAGATTCTCTTTTTTTTCAAGTTTTGATTGATATGAAATTAACTGGGAAAGTTAATTTACACAATTACCTTAAGTTAATGTAATTTATTAAAAAATATTTGAACAATCATTAAAAAAAACACATATTTTTTAAGATAAAGTAATAATAACACATAACCCTTGCTATACTATCTGAAATTATCAAAATTTTAGCTTCAAAAGTTTTTAATTCAGAACAAATTTTTTTTAACGTACGTTTGAATGGTTTAGACAATGTTATGTTTGAAATAATAACACTATTCTGGACTTCCATTGTCTATATTTTAATAGAATAAACACAACGTTTCGATTGCTATTGAATCTGCAATCTTCTTCAGGTGAATACTGTAAAGACGATTGCAGATTCAATAAGCAATCAAACGTTGTATTTATTCTATTAAAATATAGACAATAGAAGTCCAGAATAGTGTTATTATTTCAAATTTTTACTTACATTGCCCAAAAGACAGAAGTATTCACCCGGTTCATCTCAGTATCTCCAAATTCTAAAAAATATCTTTGTACCAGATTAGCCGAATTCAAAAACAATCCTCGAATTTTACATAAAATTCCTAAAAGTGCAAGATTTTTGGCTGCCAAAAGTTTTGGTGTAATAAGAGATGAATGTGTCAAGAAAAATGATGTACACTCTTGGGAAAACCTACTTCTTTTGGCTTATGCTGCTTTACGCATTCCACATAAGAAGGGCAAGAAATATTTTTTCTACAACAAAAAACATTTCGTCCTTGTCTATCCATCAACCAAAAAGAAGGTCTAAAACATCATCACTTTCCTTAGCGAAGAACTTCTAAGTTCAGATGATACCTTAGCTGCTAGAGATGATGAAACACTTCAGATTTTATAATTAAAGCATCCTCAACCATCTAGAATTCTACAGTTTCCTCCTTCACTCACAAATAAGCTTGATGTACGTGCTGCAATTAATTTGTTTCCTTCCGATGCGTCCTCAACATTTAAATGACTAAACTTCTTTCTCTGTTGGTGATGCAGCAAATACACCTTTTTTATCTGTTACGTCAGTGTGTAATTTAATTTTAAGTTGCAAAGTTGAAAACTCTATTTGTAATATTATTGAGCAAAATTTTGAGCACTTAAAACAAAGAAGGTGGACTACGCCTTATTACAATAGGTAATTGCTGCTAAATTTGCATGCATCCAAGTTTGCGCTCAGATTGAAGAATATTTACGTCCACATCAGTTGGGTGTACAAAACAAAAATGGTTGCAAAATAACCGTTCACTCTACTAGAACTTTTCTTGCATCTTTAAATTGTAATCATATTTTTTTTTTTTGAAAACCGATTGTAAAAACGCATTTAATTATGTGAAGGGTGACAGTTTTTGGCACGAAATAAAAAAAAACGATTTTTGATCAACTTTTTTTTATGTGGCAATGGTTATGCAAATCCCAGAATTTTTTTTTAATAATGTAATCAAATCTTTAGTTGGAGTTTTCTTGCTTTTAGTCTATCAATTCAACAAATTATTAATCATTTAAATTATATTTCTCAATGTTTGATACCTAAATGATGGTACTTTAAGTGACACTCTACATATTGTCCTCAAAGATCTGAAACCAATTGCCACATACAGTAAAAATATTGACCTAGAGCTAGATTTTTCGAAATGTTAATTGTATTTCGTTCTAAAATTCTTAACAAAATATTTGATCTAAATTTGAAACTATTGCTTCAAATATTCGCGTGGTTGATTCAAATAATTTAGAATTACTTGGAACTCCTATTTTTGTAAATAATATCAATGAATCACAATTGCTAGTTAAAGACATTTTAAGAAATTACTTTTAAACAGATTTTTACATCCTTAATTCGCATGTTGATTATTTTTTTATTGAAAAATTGTTTCTCAATTCATAAACTGACATATTTGATGAGGACGTATCCCTTATGGAGCCAGCCTAATTTTTGCGTAAGACTTGATTCTCATCTTAAGTTATGTTTAAAATTGATTTTAAACGTTAACTTAGATGTTAGACTATAGACACTAGCGTCGCTCCCTATTACCTTTGATGGGTTAGGAATAAGAAAAATTTTGCATGTTTCTTTACCAGCCTTCTTGTCCTCAATTTCCTCTGTGTCGGATTATTTTATGTAGCTCATCATCGGATATTCAGAAAAATTGGGATTCAATAAATATTCAGCGTATTATTGACTTAAACTATGCAATATACTGCAGTAAAAGATTATTCTTTTTAATAAATTAATTAAAATTTTATTTAAATCGAAAATGATCAAATAAAGATTTATAATGGGTGTATCCATTTAAATGAGATGTAAAGTTAAATTTATTTAGAGTTTAAGAATTTCTAAAAAGCGAATCTATATTTTTATTTATAAAATAATTTAGTTCTTGCATAAATGAATATTTTCCGATTAATTGAAGAAGTAATGAAAATGTTTAATAAGTTTTATGTGTAGCTGTAATTAAAAGAATGTAAATTTGACATTGAGTGTAAAAAGTGTTATCTATTGGAGTAATTCTCAGAACAGTAAGAATGCTTTGCGTACAAAGAGACGTTATTTCGATGAAGGGTAAATTTGTGTTGTTCGAAGTTAAAATGTGAAAGGTGACAGACAGTTGGTATGTATTCAAATGAAAGGAAGTAAACTTAGGTGAAACAAAACATTTAAAAAAAAAACTGAACGTTGAAAGTGTAAAGTGTAGAAGAGGGGAGAGCATGTTGTGACCAACAAAGGTTATTTCATTATTCATCGTTTTGAGTTTGAACACCGAAGTTGAATAGTCTTAAAATTAACATTCAACGTAAAATTATACACTTGATGAATAATGCAAGTACGTAAAATTACGACCGTTAAAAATAATGTTAAACAAATTAAAATTTTTGATAAAATAAAAAGTGCACTGTACACCGATTGATGAATAAACCAGCGTAATCTGTTCAACATCCGGATTAATGAATTCCAACAAGATTGTGATAAGGTTAGTTTTTAAAATGTTACGAATTGTATTCGTTTAAAGTAACATTGTATTAAAACTACGTTTTTACTTCATCCGTATTTGCGTTCCAACGCGTTTTTAGATTGTAGAATTTAAGTTGTTGATGTAAAAATATTTGTCTAGTTTGTTGATTGAATTTAGTCTTTAATTAAAACGGACCCAAATTGACCTTGATAATTTTATGAAGTTTTTCATTGCTAAAGTTAATTAATTTTTTCTATATGCGGATCTTTTTAAACCTTGTAATATATACTCTCCTGGATAACAACACTTTTTGCATTAGTATTGCACTTAGGCTGGGTAGTCAAATATGTCATCCCTACATATGTTCATGTGGTTACCCTGTAGATTGCTACGGATTTCATGGTCTTTCTTGTACAAGTCTTGGTCACTTTCCAAATTCGAATGCGTTTTCTCACTTCGATTCTTGAACCGACTGCTATTTTTCGTGATGATGGTAAACGTCTAGACGATATGACCTTCAGATCATAGAATAAAGAGTTGCCTTTAACAAACGGGAAAACACCAAAAAAACTGCACTAAAAAACTATACTAGGACACGTGTTTCAATAGCTAAGGCCCATGTTACACTACGGTGGCCTGCCACGTCGCTGGCACAAACGGAAACCCAGTTACACTATGGTAGCTAGCTGCGTAGCCGAAAATAAGCCACTTGGGTCGCAAAAATAGCCACGGACACGGTGGCTGTTTTCAACTACATGGTGGCTGGTCACCCGGACCGTAGCTGTTCCGCGCTGTGGAAATGCACCGTTTAACATTTGGTTATACGGGAGC
The DNA here is from genome assembly GCA_030710515.1 of Abscondita cerata. Lineage (NCBI taxonomy): Eukaryota > Metazoa > Arthropoda > Insecta > Coleoptera > Lampyridae > Abscondita > Abscondita cerata. The sequence continues at coordinate 110,867 of JALBCR010003083.1, read as the reverse complement.
CTGTTACACTACGGTGGCCGGCGACGCGGCATTGTTTCTGGCGCATTGTTGATCGATGGGCGCGCACCTCGGCGCAGCTGGAGATCAGAGTATGCCGAGGGTTGTTTGTCAGTGAAAGTGGTTTGTTTTTACCTGTATAATTACTTTAGTGTAAAGTTTATTTCTCTAAAATGGATGACGTTAGAGGTAGTGGAAATGATGAGGAAACGTCTAAAGATAATAATGTAAAGATAAATATCGATAAGAAAGAAGAAAGATTGGAAGAACTATCAAGAGGCTTCTTCTTTTCTTTAGCAGAAGATCTAACAACAACATGTATTCACTGTTCGATGGCATTTTTACAACTAGCAAATTGAATAGATGATGAAGCATCCACGTAGCTTTATGATCAGCGACGTAGCCAGCGACCGTGTCAGTCGCAAACCACGACGTTAGCCACTCCGCTTGCAACGTGGCTGGCGTTGTGGCTTGCCACCGAAGTGTAACAGGAGCGTAAGCTATCATCATCAACAATAGAAAGCTTATATATACTTATATAAGAATCAATAAAGTGTAACGATGCGTGACACGCAGATAGTATAGAGGGTAGTCCGAATTGATTGTAGGAAACTTAAAGAATGGAAAGTACATCAAAAATAAAGGCCGAAGTGTCCGATAAACTATAATTTAAAAGTGCCCCCTAGCGGAGCTAGCGACCCCTAAAGGTGCTCCCCAAAAACCAGTTTTTTATTTTTAATTCCTAAACGAAAAAAGTTATTTAAATGAAATTTAGTAGGCATGTTCAGCATTTTGAAGTGGTCATTTGGAAATTTTTTCAATTTTGGAAAAAAACTTGGACAGACACGGAGACCGTTCAAAAGGTTTGACAAGTTTATATTTTGTTAAACTCTAACTTTATAGTATTCTGATGCAACTTATATCATAGCCCATACTTTTTCCTTAGAAAAGCTTTTCTTGCCGTTTCTTTTTATTTTACGTAGTTTTTGAGATATCGTCATTTTATAAACTAATACATGATGAAAAAAATTGCGTTAGAAACCAAATTTTATTTTTTAACTTTAAAATTACAAAAATTGAAATTAATTTTAAATTGAATTATCAGAAAGCTTGTTTAAAGTACATGCCATTGGCATCAATGCATTTTTCACATCTCCCCGCTAGGGGGCACTTTTGGTCCATAGTTTATATGACACTTCAGCCTTTATTTTTATGTACTTTTCACCCTTTAAGTTTCCTACAATTAATTCGGACTACCCTGTATATAAACTTCCTATTGTTTTATTTTTAGTATAGGTTCGCTGATGATGATAGCTTAGGTATTGAAACACGTGTCTGAGTATAGTTTTGGTGTAGTTTTTTGGTGTTTTCCCGTTTGCTAAAGACATCTCATTGTTTTAAGGTCATATCGTCTAGACGTTTGCCATCATCACGAAAAATACCAGTCGGTTCAAGAATTGAAGGGGTATTAATTGAAGAAAGAAAACGCATTAGTATTTGGAAAGTGACCAAGACTTGTACAAGAAAAACCATAAAGTATTTTTAGTATCGGTTCGCTGATGATGATATTGAAACACGTGTTTGAGTATAGTTTTTCCATTCCTTTGATCAAGATGCCTTTAGTTTCGGACGTCACTTATGTTGACACTTTAGCAACTTGTTAATATTACTCTTGTCTTTATCCGGACCTGGTTCTGCAGCTGAACAAGCAGCAAAAAAGTAACACCAAAAATTTGTCAAATTTGTTTATTCCAAAGAATTTCCATTACGATTCAGAGAGGTTTTGCTGCAAGCATAATTGGGACTTCAGCAGTAGGGGCGACTTTTGAAGAAATTTCTTACTTTAGTTTTTTTTTGTTTTTAAATTTGTTTATTTTTCTGCATTTGTTATTTTAAAGTAATTATTATTAGTAGTAACTATTAAAGTAATGTTGTAACTAAAAAATACATTTTTTTTCTACATTTTAAAAAAGGAAAAATAATTAATTATCAATGCTAATAATTCATGTCTATTTGATGTTAAAAATATTTTAAAATTTGCATTTAAAAATAATTTAAATTGTTTTTTGATAAAGTTATTAATACGACTTCAAATATTGTTTTTCTTATTTGAAATTTAGGTATATTTGTTTATAAATTTGAAGCAGTAATATTGTAATTTCTTTTTAATATTGTTTAAATTTTAGCTAAAGTTCTATAAGACGCTTTGAAACCAGACATAATTTAAATTTACTTTTTAATAAAACTGAGCGCAAAATGTCAACCCTTTCTATCATTACCTTTATTATTGACAGATAACTTTTATGAACTTTGTGGTTGTTGGATATGCATAGAAATAAATTGTTATTATTACACTACAATAGTTTTGATTCAATTATACTACACCAAAACGTATTACATACATACCTAAGTGAGAAATGTAATTTGTTACAGAGGTTTACAGCCTAACAAATTAAATTCTGTGCTAATGGTCACAATAAGAAAGTACAATTGTTCTATTTCACTAAAGTTACTTCAAAATGACCAGCACTACTACATTTAAACACATTAAAGCATGTTACGTTTCGTAAGGAATCATCACTCACAGTATAATCAAACCAAACTCACGTAACAGCAAGGACTTTTATAGGTATATGGAATGCAAGTTTTACATTTACAAAAAAAGGTTTTTTCTAAAACAATTTGTTTGTAGAAAGACAACATTTTTGAATAAATGTGGTCAATATCTTTAGTAGAATTTCTAAGATCTGTTATTTATCAATTTCTTTCTTTTAACGCAATGAATACACTTTATTGTTTTCAAAACAATATTTCAGACGAATGACTTTTTAATCTTAAAATTTACATTATTCGTTGTATAGATATGATGTATGCCGCAATATATCATGCAATAAGATTTAAAGTTTAGCTCCTTTTTATATTCTTTCCAGTTTACAAATAATAACATAAGTTCAACGCAGATAGAAAATATTTACGTGACTAGAATAAATATCGAACAAAGCGTGTATGGATAAAACACTACTAGAAACTGCTTTTAGCAAAATACGTTTATTTCATTATATTTTTCCTGTGTAATCGATAAAAAAAACTCTGTTTATGGAATGTCCATTAAATTATTTACTTATCCATTTATTTAAGTTGTGTGCGACGGGTTTTTGCAAACATTAATAAAGATTACGGAGATACGTTAATTCAACCATAAATACAACGTAAAGCTATAAAGCTTAATAAAAAGAGTTTGTGAATACGGGGCTGGTTCCATAACAAAATTTTAATCAAGAAACTATTGGAAAAAAAACATCTCGTAACTGATCTTGTACAATTCATGCGTTTTCCCACATTTTATTCACCACTCACGTAACATTTAATACTTTGGCACAAACTCACGTTTTAATTACACTCGAAGGTGTACTTGAGAATTAGATGACGCAACTAAATTTAATCGTAAAATAATCCTAAGTTTAAGGATCTTGTTTGCTTGAAGATTATTAAAGTATTAGATTATCTTAATTAAAATAATTTAAATCTATTTATTTAGTTAGTAATTGTACGTAATAAATTTTTAATGTTGTGTTTACATGTAGGACAGTAAAATCAAAGTAAAAAAAAATAAAGAATGTAAAATAAATGCGGAAATAGTATTTATTAGTATTGCATGCGAACAAACTGTAAAAATAAGTTAGAAAACTTATTTGCATCACGATATATGTAAAAATCTTCATTTTCATGTTGGTTATAATTAGAGTGTGCGATATTTATGGAATTGTAAGAAAATATATTTCAATATTTACGCCATGCGAAAGCTTTAAAGTGCCGCGAAAATATTTAAACCAGTTTAAGAAAAGCTTTCTTTAATTTTGTGAGAAAAAGTCAAAGGCCTCACGTTGGGTGGCAAAATATGTTTACGTATAAAAAAGTGCCTACTATTTAAAAATTGATTGTGTAATTGACATTTAACACATTTTAGAACTACAAACAATTCTAAATAATTGAAAATCTCTATTATTTTCAACACACATTGCATAGAAATGAGTAAATCCAATAAATAAGTAATCACGCATTTTACATGATTTTTTGTTTCCTCAATTTTCCTCACACATAAGGTTTTGAATGGAATAAATGGTCTAAAACCAACCTAAGCGTAAAAATACTGGTATCCCAGCTTATCACACTTGAAATGTTATCCGAGGTTCAAATCGCGTAAGTAAAATAATCCGTCCATAAGAGTTTGTACCTCAATTAAGTTTCATCTCACTGTCTTATCTATACTTTCTAGATGTGTGTTAAATTGCAGTAACTCTCAAATATTTTGCAAAACGGCACTACACAATTATTAAGCTTGTAAGTCACAAATATCATATCAAAATACACACTTAATCAACAGACGAGCTGTTTAGCCCGCAAATTACCTACTTGACGCCAACAACGTCATAATCCAAAAAATTTTGATACATTATCTACTTTACCAACACTATTAACCATATAAAAATCACTGTATGTACATCCAATACATGTGCAAAAATGATAAGTTCAAGCACCGAAACTGACTTACTTAACTCAATTCAAGTCTCTTAATAATTTCTTCTTCAACCATTTGAAATGATAACAAAATGAGGTATATTAATTATTTTTTTTAGATAACGTTTGCAAAAAAGATAATTTCCAGAGGATGCATAAGTCACTCAAATGTGACAATAAAACAATATGCAAGTAGAGTTTAAACAAAACCAAAACCAATGCTTTGGAATAAACAGCCCTGGTTCAAAAACGGTCAAAACGTCTAAGGGGAATGATATAAATTAAATTAAATAAAAAATAAAAAAGGACAGAATAGGCAAAGTCTCTATCATGGCACACATGAAGAAGATACATGGAACTACTTTAAGGTTTGATAGATTTTTGTATATTCGAACCTTAAACCCTCCAGGTGACAAAACAAAAGTGAATTACCCATACAACTGGTACTATCAACCAACATCAAAATAATAGGATTTTAGAAGACCTTACTTGATTTTATGTAATAAATGTAGAGGATCTTAAGTTTATCAGGGCGTGTATTCTATGACGTGTTGTCGGATATCGAGGAGATGGAAGTTAATACGATGATTATATATAAAATGGATATGAATCCTCCTGTACGGTTTTAATAAAGAATTATTCCGTTTTAGGATCATCCAAAGCTGGAGGTAGAAAAAGAGACACAAACGACACTAGACTTGTGTCCACATATGAAATATAGGCGCTTAAAGCCCCTACGTTGTAATTAAAGTTATTACAAAATGACCTTGACCTGAATCTTATTTTCTAAAGTTTAACTACTAAAACTTAATTATTTTCCAGGGATGAAAGTTGGATCAAGTTCTTGTTTCATTACCGTTCTGGATTCGTCTCCACATGAACTATAGATATGAAAACTTAAATGTCTCCGGATCTTTTCCGAACCCCCACCAATAACAAAAAAAAACGTCCTAATAAACAATTTTAAAAACATAACCTCAATTTTAACGACTAATTAGTAACGAAGGATTTTGAATCATAAAAATATCAAATTCCTACCAACAGAATAAACCATCTCATGATTTGCAATTATCACTAGCTATTGGTTTCTAGAAAATATTACAATTTCATGAATCTGGGTACATGGAAACTGTCCAGAAGGTGGTTACAGCTATTACTTGCTTATATAACAGCCTCACAATCAGTTGAAGTTCAGTAGCTATTTTGAATAATTTTTGTAGACTTGCATTCGAGCTACCCTACGCTAATAAGTCTCAAAAAAAGCGTAAGTAGGGGCCGTTTGTAATTCAGCAATTTTATTCGGTTGGCAGGAATTCGATATATTGTACTAAAAATGTTCTTAGGTTTTTTGCAATGTTATAGCTATTTATGCACCAAGTGCGTTACTATAATGGCATTGAATTGCAATTATGAATGCCCTACCAGAATGTGTATAAAAAAATTTTCAAAAAACTTTGCTACCCCTTAAATCGAAAGCAAAATATAAAAGTATAGCTTAATTCTTCGTACGTACTACAAATTGTGTTTTCTATAATAAATTTGATTATTTAATAGATCATCATTTAAGATCAAACAACTTTTTGAGGACGTAATGCATTTATTACGGCCTCTTATTACGCCCCGGTTGTTATGGAAATGTTTATATATCTCGTATCCTAAGGGTTATCATTCAATTATAGTAAAGTGAAAAATAAAAGAGTTTACAGTAGTCATCTTACATACCACAGATTTCTACAAGTTATTACAATCTGAAAAATTATTTTCTATTTGTTGTGTGAAGTGCATGTCAACCTTTAAGAGGTGGCGACAGCGCTATCGGTTGCGTATCAAGCCGTTCAAAAAGAAGATTCTGTAGATATTTCCAGTTATTTTTGCAGATTTACGTTCAAGTTCCTATACACTAAACAAATTTATAAAACTGAGATATCATTTCTTTGAAATAAATATGGATTATCAACAAAGCACAAGTTTATTGAGACAAAAACGTTTTCTACAATTGGATCAATTCCGGAATACGCGTTTGTTTTAATAATGACTACAACTTAAAAACCACAAATCTCTAGGTATAGTTTTATTAACAATGTTTCGCACTTTCATTGGTTTTTTTTCGACTATAGTATTGTGTTGAACAAATACGATTTTCCTTTGTTTTTCTCATTTCATTGCATTATTCATCAACAATTTTGGTGTTCAAAAGTTTTAAACATGGAGGAGATCATGGGCATTGAAATAAAAATTGTAAGTTCCATTCGTGCTGCTTGTAGCTTCTAACAACGGCTCTTCAAATTACAGCTGGAAGATAGTAAATCTGCTGAACACATTTATTTAGTTCTTCATACGGCGTCAAGCAGTTGAGTCCTAGAAAGGTTTCAGGAATTTTTGCCCTGAAATAATAGCATTTCTGGACAAAATGGGTAACGATACTCAGATGATAAAAAACGAAAAATGGCTGACTGATTTAGCACTATTGATAGATATCACAATGTATTTAATAGTATATTACACAGAGTTGTAAATAGCATATTACGCCAAAGTGGAGATATAAGTACCACGAAGGTGTAATTGCTTTACAACTCGAGTTTTGTACTATACTTTATCTACGACCATCCCTGTCCTCCATGTACCATCTTTTCCAATCGCTCACAAACGTTTCACATCTTTCCATTAGCATTTTCCATCTACATTTTCGCCCCGAAAGTTTTTGCCGTACAAAAAATTTTTGTCCCTGATATTTAAACCCCACACGCACCCCCAAAAGTTTTACTCCTAAAATATTTTTCCTCCAAAAATTTTGTTTCCAAATTTTCAGTTCCGAAAATTTTCACCCTTTAGCCCTGTAATTTTATGTACTCCTTTCCTTACCTTTAACTTTGCCACCTCTTCCACTCCTTTGACTACACTCTCTCTTAGTTCTATTGAGCCACTCTCTTCCCTCGGCCTCTATACGTCCCATCCCATATTTTTACATGTCTAATACTTTGTTGTCTATAAATTGCAAGTACAGAAAATGTCAATTTAAACTTCTGAATCAGAAGAAAACGTCATATTATTGAAGAACTCACTATTCGAATTATGATTTGGTCACAAAGTTGTGCAGCGTTTCTAAAGGAAAACTAAACAAATATTTAACCAAAAATATACAACACACAAATATCTTTTTTCTACTACTAGCTGTGAAGTGGACAATTATTGCGTTTCCTAGTCAACTGAGAAGTTGAATTTCTCTATTAGTAGTTAATAATTTTTTCTATTGTTGACCTAGGTTAATAATGGACAATTTCAAATTTTTGAGAATCTAAGAATAGTTGTTTAACAAAAACGAGTGAAACATAATTTTGTATAACCAGGTGATTATCTTTAACTTATTTGCTGCTTAAAATTACCTAACACGATAAAATTATTTGAATAAAAAATTCGCGCCCCCATCCCATAACCGCAAATACATAACCTGAATTTATTTATTTATTAAATATGATGGTAGAATCAGTTTTTTCAGGTTTCCCAAAGGACATTTAACCAGGCGAGTTAAGTTACATCAAGAATTTTAAGTAAATTACAAACATTTCGTTGTAGGTATTTTGAATGGTTAACAGAATCTGGAAGGTCCGATCTGTTGCATAAAAATCTCGACTCTAAAAACTTAACGAGTATGTGGTGAACACTTGCCATTCCTAAATGAATTACAAGTGTCAATTTCTGAAACCCAATATTCAAATGATGCAATAAATGCCCGTTAACATCACTAGCTATACCAAAACTACTCAAGCTTGCAGCTCAAATACTCTTAGGTAAAGAAAATTACGGAGGAACATTCTTAAATTGCAACGTGAAAAGAAAGCACTTCAATTGAAGTTAACATCTCCCAACGATTACTTCCCGAAAGCAGAGCACAAATTGTGACAGCCTAAGTGGACTTAAAAAATAAACCACTAAGAAGCAGAAGATAAATAGAGGAATACAAACAATTTTTACTAAAATTATATTTTACGAGCCCCAAAATGTTAATTTTAAACTAGGTTTTAAATTTTTTGCCAGCTCAAACTGCTACGTGATCATGGTTAGAGTTATATATAAAAAGTTAAACAACCCTTGTGCTACATCTTTACAAATACGATATGTAAAGGTGACAAATTGAAGTCGATAGTATTAGACTGCATAGAAAAGCTACAATTACAATGCGGTGTGAATGTTAGGGCAGTAGTAAAATTTTCTAAGCCTAATTAAAAGAATATATGTATCACCTGAAAAACCAAACCTTCTCGTAAACGATAAGAAAATCTATTATTTCTACGATGTCTCCTATTTATTGAAGTCGGTGCAAAATAACTTGATTAAATACGATATAATCTTTAATAACAAAAAGCATCTTGGAAAGACATTAAAAATTTCTACATGTCAGACAAATCTAAACGGCTGCGATTGGCTCCTAAATCAACTAATTTACATATTACTCCGAATAATTTTCAGAAAATGAAGGTGAAATATGTCACACAAGTGTTTAGTGAATCAGTTGCAGTTGGTTTATCAACGTATGTAGCTTTTAATGCTTTTGATTTATTTGCATTCCTGTGCTACTTGATTTTTACAAGAAAAATGTTTATTTTTATTTTTCGCTTAAATTTGGCTAGTGGTAGAAAAAATAGTATATACACCATGGTTGTGAAGTCCATTATTGCCTACGCAACTGGTGCTAAGGCAATAATGACAGACTTCACAACCTTGGTGTGTAATATACTATTATTAAACAAATGAAATTCTACTGTGGCTATATTACAAACAATTACAATCTACGAACATAACCCCGAATTTGTTTTTATATTGTTGCATTGAGATTCCACAGAATTTTATTTATTAAAAATACTATATTAAATCAATTTAAGTTGAATTTGTCGGAGCTCCATGCAAGGTGGCCGGGATGAACAAATGTAAACAAAACTTTCTACAGAGTTTTGCTTACACATTACACAACTGGTACGTGTAAAATGAGCCATACAAAGATAGCAAGCCGTGAGTTATATGTCATTTACAGTAGTAGTCGTAGACAAACACCATTAACTTAGAGCTTAATGTAAAAAAAATATTATTGAGATAATTAGCGCAATAAACGCATTCAAAGGTAAATTGCAACTTATGAATCATAACTGAAAATAGAGGGTCTGAAACATTTTCCGTCTTTGAAAGGACGTATTCCTTGCAGTTCCATATTTTTTAAAAAGAATTATGAAACATTTTGAGTGAATTTGAAAGACGTTTTTATAATTACCGTAAAATTACAGTAAATTGGCAAATATCGCATATTTTATGACTTATCTTTTTCGTGTGAAAATATTGAAGTTAACAGCAATAAATACCTATAATTAAGGTATGATGTTTTTATTTCCAATTAATTTTATCTGTCGTTAATCATCTTAGAAACGCGACTTTCTAAAAATTTGATTGGTTCAATGCTGTGTCTCCATAGTAATGATAAGTTAACTGGAGGTGAAAAATCAGGCCTAAGTCAAAATATTGCAATCGACTAATTACATATGTCATCATGCTTGCCATTAGCATAACGTACCCTCTTATGAAAAGTATACTGAGGAAATGCAGCTTTAATATCCAAAATCATTCTTTAGTTAATTTTAGAAACTAAAACTCGTGTCTTTTTACCAATTTTGGCTAAGTATGAGTTTTTGATCAATTTTTATAGTAGACTTTTACCAATCTTGACTAAAAGAAATGAGTATATTGTAGAGAACTAAGTTCTTCAGTTTCTATTAATTTTACGTTTATTCATAGCCATGAAATTATGCAACGTCCCTATATGCGTGATGAAAATCTGACAATATTATTTATGTATAAGTAAAGTGTGTGTCTTGCGACATCTCGTGTTAACATGGACACGTGTAAATAGTATAAACTAAGTAAATGACAACGTTTTAAGCATTAAAACCATCGCTTAGATGGCGCCATGCACTTTAACGCACACAAGTCTTTACAGTTAATTGTTGGGATTTACTTAGATTATTTATGTAATTTATTAACGTAAAGTTGATATCAATACTTTTCATTTGCATATCAAATTTCAAACCGTTTTCAAACCTTGACAATCAGCAACCTGAATTTTTTGGTAATTGTTGATAAAGTGAGAAAGTGTAGAGTTCCGGACTTAAGAATTAAATAATAATAAAAAAATTATGTACAATTACCCTTAAGGTAGACGACATATTAAACAGCTGGTTTTTATACACTCTTGCTTTAGTAATATATCGGAAATGATTCCCCGCCTTGAATTTTTTGTTTGAAATAATAAAGTAAGGGCGGCGCAGGGACACTTGTGTGTGAACCTTGTAACGTGTTACTGGAGGTATGTACAATCTGTTTTAAATAAATTTTGGGGATTTGAACCAGTTTCAATTTTTTTGCACGTTTTTGGTGTTTACCTTTTGTTTAAACCCCAACTATAGAAAAATTAACTAATTAGAAATTCCTAATGTAATTTCTTTGTCTGGAAATTTATTGCGTAGAGAATTGTCTTACGCGTATTTTCTTTTTGTAAAACGCCCTCATGAGCCGTTTGTCACCGTTTTATCCAATGTTTTTTTGTTTACGTTTAATTTAAATTGAGTTCGTATATATTACTGTGGAAAACATTCGATAAAATATAAGTTAACAATGATTAGTTCAGATTTTAAAGTAGCCACTGTCGCAGAGGCATAAGTTTGGGTCTTTTCATTCTATTTTTAGAATATATGAAGGAAATCTTTTGAAACAATGCAACAAGATGTGGAATGCAACCAAATTTCAATTTGTTTTAAACTGTTTGTTTTAAGGGTCGTTTACATCTATTTGAATTGAATTAGCATGCGTAAAATTAAGAATTGGTAAATGCTTAGCGCCATTTCGCTGACACTTGCGTTTACATTCAAATTCAAGTATACATATGGCAAATAACGTCTTTGTTTAATTGTGCGTTGATTCTTATTTTTTGTGTCTGCATTGATTTAGTTTAACTGGATGTGAATTTGTTTGTACTTAACTTTTATAACACGGGAAACGTTTTTGAGCGAAGGCTCGTTATCAATGTTGTTTTTTTTGATATATTTTATTTATTTATTTATTCGTATGGTACATTATACAATACTTGTATTGTGATGTAAGTGTTATGTATGGTGCCCCAGAAGATCAGTGTAAACCTGTATAGTGTGGTGACGAAACCGTGTGCAATAGTGGATTGGTTCGTCTTGGCAAAGCATTTACTTCAAGGTTTATGAAAACTACTAAAACCTAAACATGTCAACCTTTACCCACACTAGTATTCACATGTAATAATATTAATTAAGTGTGTAAACATTATAGAAGGTAAATAGGAACATACAATATAACAGCACAGCCATTGCATGACGACATAAAATGGACCGGTCTAAGCGCCAGTCACGACAATGGCAAAAAAATAGTAGGTTAAAGAAATAGCAAAACAAAATAATGGAAAACAGATAATCAAGACAAGAATACAAAATATTGCTGATCTTCAAATGTCTTTCAGATTCGTAAGCCATAATATTGCTTCATCCGTTAAATTATGAATCTTTGGAAACCCTCCTTTAAACTTCGTTAATTGACAATCCTCTACAATATGTGTAACGGTCTCTGGTTCGTTTCCACAGTCACAATTTGGATTAGAAATCGCACACCATTTGAACAACATAGAGTTGCATTTTGAATGGCCTGTTCTTATGCGATTTACTTTTGACCAAATTTTTCATTTTTGATCAAAGCCCGGGACTTCTATTGATTTAGTTCAAATTGGTTGGATGTATTTTAAGCCGCCTGGCAACAATCGTTGGTTGACTTAATTGTCCTACCTGGTTTGATGCAAGTGGAGTAGCTTATCTCTCTCTTAATTTAAAATGAAAAATCTGTTACGTAACTCCCATATCCAAGTTCTATTTACACGCATAGTTTTTTTATTCATCGCATTTTTATTTTTTATTTATTTATCTCTTACAAGAAACAGGAAATACTACAGTAAATATTGTTCACAAATGATAATAATAAACATTAAATAAACTAATGAAGAAGCAAAAGAAACTAACAAATAACAATTAAGAAGTATTTATGCCATCTGAACTCACAATAAAACAAGTATTGTCCTCTAACCTCAATACATTGAAATTAACTTTAAACCATCCGTGGTTTACATTAGAATTACGACATTTACAAGAAAAAAGAGACGTACTGTACCAAACCAAACAAAAGATACTGAAAAAAATTTATTTTAATATCATGTTTTTTTAATTACTTTTTAATATTTAAGTATGTTGACAAATTTAATTGTATTATTATGTGTTACTTTTACCAGTCTGAAGATGACACTCAGTTCATTTTTTCTTATTTGATTATTATTGGAATAAAATTGCAGAAGATTGTCACAAATTTATAATAAAGAAAAATGCGAATACTTTTAAATTTAAAAATTAATTTCGATGACATACAAAAGGTTAATACCTTGATTGAAACAAAGAGTGGAATGCAAGGCATAACAACAAAGATAATTACAGATGCGTTTACAAATAATTAAAAATGGATTTGTTGAATTAATAAATAAACCTTGAGAGATAAAATCTTTACTGAACTATGGAAAAAATCAAAAATTGTACCTGTACCAAAAATTTCAAATGCAAAAAAATTTGAAAAATTTAAGCAACACATAGGTGGTGGATAGTTGCCGTGTGCTCAGATTAATCAAAATATAATATTTGTAGAAATCAGATTTTTACTTCAGTCCTTCAAGGGAGAGAGAGAAATAACTCCCCACTCTTCTTACTACCTGCCCGCTACAAGGTTATCAGTGAGGTCACTCGTGCTAGTGCTAGCTAAATTCTACAACTGTGATCTGGCAGCTAAGAAAAATTTAATTGTATATTCATTCTTGTTACACGCTAACTTAATTAAAAACAATAAACATTCCGTATTTGTCGCGGATGTAACGCAAATTATATATTTTTATTTTTTGAGCGTTAATAATTTACCATCACAGACTGGGTTTAGTATAGAAAATCCTTACATATTTCCATGTCTGTATTTGTTTATACCTGGTGAGAATTAAGATCTCGGTGGTGCTTTGGGTAGTATTCCTTTTGATCCGCAAACGGTTTTCAAATACTTATTGAACCACACGATGTCTACCGCAAGCATTGGAGCTAGCCTCGATCCGAAACGTTTTTAATTATTCTCATACTCAATTAATTTATATTTGCATCGGCCACTTAGATTGGTAATTGTCACAATATCCTCGTACGTATTGTTTGACATGAAGGAGTGTAATTAAAAATCACTACCCTGGTTTAAATTTGCCAGGGTTTCTTTGGTCAAACTTATGCAATCTTTTTCAAGGTTTCTTGAAATTAGGAAGTGAAAGTTATGCGGGCTAAAAAGTATTCCCTTTGTAGGTAATACACAAAAGCTAGTTGCAAGAACGGTATAATATTATTAACATTAACAATTAATATCTATAATATGTCATTCGATGAGGTGATTCATTTTATTATTTTTAATTTTATTTTCTTTTTTTGACTTTATCTCATATGAATTTACCGTTTTTTTCTTACTTCTCTTTATCTTCTCAGTTTCTGTTTAATAGGTCCTTATTTTCTATGGCTCTGTGGATGTATTTTTACCTCTTTCTCTCCTTTCTATTGGTTTCCAGTGTAGAACCTTTTTGCACATCTATTTTCATCCATGCTGGTTACATAATGACGTGTTTTTTGCAGACACCTTTGCATATAGTCGATTTCTACTGTCCTGATTTTGTTTGTTACTTTTTTCGTCATTTGCCAAACATCAGCTCCATATAAAAATATATTTTCTACTACACTATAAAAAATCCTCTTTTTGTTTGATTTGTTAAGGGCCTTGTTCCATATTACTCCATGTAATGTCCAGGTTACTTGTTTAGCACGTGCTATTTTTTCTCAATATCTATTTGGCATTTTCCATCTTGATGTATTATTTAAATGCATTACAAGTTTTGATGACTTCCTCCTCTATATCTAGATCTGAAATTTCTCCACCGCTGCATATATACTTCGTTTTCTTTAAATTTATTTGTAGACCCAGTGGTTCATATTCTACCTTTACCTTTTCGATGAACAAAAGTTCATCTTATGAATTCTCAAAGTCTGTCTGTCTGGTTGTCCGTAGCTTTTTCCTGTTGACATTTTTGAAAATTTTCTTTCGGATTCCTATAGAACATCAAAATCTAAGACATTTTTGCTTTGATCATTTTTTGTCTATCTCATCGGCAAAGTGGTCAAATCGGCTCCCGAAAAATTTTAAAAAATTTTACAAGTCAGTCAAATTTTCGAACAAATTTTTCCAAATTTGCTTTAGAAATAAGCAGTTCTTTTGTTCATCCCGGAAATGCAAGCTTGCGCATTCCCAACTGGTTTTCTATGTATTCCATGTCATATTTATCTTGTGCGAATATGACTTGGTCGTCTGCGGAGGGTAGGAAATGTAGTTCATTTTTTTGGGTTGGAATATCTATTCTCCCACACCTCATTATATATTTTTTAAGAAAAATAGTTTTGAATCAGTTGTAAGTGTTTGCAATTTTTTCTTCGTTCTAGAGAAGCATCGAAAAATAATGAATAAAACTTGTTAGCAACATCAACCAAACTGCGTTTCTAACTCGATTGTTAAACCAGTTTAACAACAACTTCTGATATAAAGTTTTGGAAAACTCTCCTACGGGAACTCAATAACATTTTTATGTTTGACTAGATCTTCAGGTGTTACTGTAAAATTGAGTGATTGGTTCTCTATGAGATTTTTTGCGCTATTCAAAATTTGTATCCCTCATTTATTTAAACATGTCTATTAGATTTCTTAATTATGTCGCAAAACTATTCTCTTGACCATTTCACGGGATATAATAAAGTCTTGAACTAAATTCCGACAAAGTCATGGCTTGCTTTTCTAATTTTCTGAATGAGGTATACAGGATGTTCCTACTTAAAGTGGACAACGTAATAGAAGTTAGAGATCTCGTTAAGACAAACACTTTTTCCAAGTAAATTTTTTTGATTTGATATTTTGTTTTCGAATTACGACCTTTTTTTGTTTTTCTATAAATCTCTTATTACTCCATAATTTATTGTCCGATTTAAAAAAAAACAAAAGTAGTTTGCAATCGTCAGGTGAATGTCATTACTTTCTAATTTAAACAAACTTAAAAAACGGCTGCTATTTAAAATTTTTGAAAATGGATAATACAAAATGTGATTGATAAATTAAGTAGTTTATGACGTTATCTACAAATTTTGTTTTTGATGGCATTAAATAGATACGAACTAAATGAATTCATATAATCCCTGCCCACACATTTATTGAAAAACGGTTCTGATGACCTGTATTGAAAAAACCATGCGAGTTTTAAGGATCCCATATCTGGGAGTTTTTTGAGTTAAATACTCCATCACGACCAAACGATGCTTCATTTGTGTACAGAATATACTCAGGGAAGTTTCTTTGCAAGTTTCTGCGGTTAATAAACCACCTGCAGAAAACGATTTGTGCTTGAAAATCAATATCCTTAAGATACGGATGTGATCTCTTTTCACGAAGTACCCTCCAATCACTTTGATGACTTACTCAAAGACTTCTTGCTACTCTTCTTGTACTAGTTGTTTGGTCTGCGGCAAATGAGCAAGAACATCTTTATCAAAATCAGAATTTCTAATTGATCTTGTAGGATTATCATTATGAGTTACAGTTAGTAATCCAGTCTCGCTTAGCCTTCTTCTAATCGTTTCCAAATGGCCAAGATCTGGAGTTCTTCTATTAGAATAACGCTCACAATAAATATTTGGGGCTTTCCGACAATTTTGCTTTGCTTCTCCATAAATTAACATCACATTCACTATTTTAAAATTTTTAAAACACGGTATCTTAACAATGAACACACAACCAATGTTAGCTACTGTTCTAAAAGTATCATAATTTTGTGTCACCGAATAACACCTTTAGAGTGAAAATTCAAGGAAAAAGATAGAGACAAAATTTATAGATTGTACATTTTGTATAATTCACTTTCAAAAATTAAAAATTGCCGCCATTCTAAAGTTTTACTTTTTTTGTTAAAAATTTTAATTAAAAAGTTAGGGATAATCACCTGAGGACTCCAAATTTATAGAAAAACAGAAAACGGTCGTAATTCGAAAACAAAAAATTAAATAAAAAAATTACTTGGAAAAAGTGTTTGTTTTGATGAGATCTATAATGTTAATAGGAAACATAAGTTACTGGACTTTGTATATAAAGTTGCATAACATTATTATTGACCTGCTTTTTTTCAGTGGAAAAATTTTATTTAACATTTTACAATTGCAAATACATTAACCATGAAATGGTGCTAACCAGGACCATAAGAAAACATCTAGACATGTCTATTGATGATGAGGAAACTGAAAGAATCGCAATCAGTTTCTTCAACATAATTGATCGACTAACTTTACCTGAAAACGAATTGACCTAAACAACATTACAAATGAAAATAAAAATTACAAAATTTATATTGAGAACCTGAATTCAGAAATATCAGAACTTAAAGAAATTATTGAATCCAAATCTGAAGTTTATCTACATCTAGAAGTCTCAGATCACAACTGGAAGACCTTGCAAATGCTGATACTAACAAATTGACGGATGAATTATACTCCTTAAAAAAATTGAGTATTTGAAATCTCGGATATCTAAAGTGCGAAATGAACTTAAAGATTTTCAAACAGTAAATAAATTCACAGAATCGTTTCTTGGACATATGCAAACCAATTAAGGCAAGGGCGTTTCCTCCGTTTCTTCTTCCGTCGTCCGTCCGTCTATCGCCTTTCGTATTTCAACGAAACGTGAACGTATTGTAGTTTACCGAGCCATTATTCCATCACTATCTTGATAAAGCCAAACACCACCACTGAAAACCTTACCGCGGACTTCAACAAATCAGACTATTCTGTGTTTTTTCCTGGCACCAAAGACATTTCCAATTCAAATAGTTTTTTTTCCAAGGTTAAAACTGTATTACATAATACCGTAAATGCCGCAAAAAATACCAACCTGATTTTGTGTATAATCCCTTCACGTTTCGATATTCCTCACCACAATAGTTTCAATCATAATAATATCAATCTCTATAATAATTTTCTCATCGATCTTGCATCACAATATGCACATGTGTCTCTCATTAACTTTAACTCGTTCGTTTCTAGATCCCATTTTACACACCGCGGGTCATTTCTCAATTTGAAAAGGAAAACCTATATTGCCGTGGTGCTTTCTAGATTAATGAAGTCATTTAAACCAAATAAAATTTTTTTAGAACCGCTGCACAGCTAATTCCCTATAAAAACCATCGATCAGACACCCATATTTCCAATACTTTCTCCTCAACGACGTCTTTTGACATATCCACCTCCTTTAATGGATACAAAAGTTCAACTACCCTCTTTTTCCCCCAGATAACTTCTCTATTTACAAATTTCCCCTTCTCCTGCTTGTGTCCTGTATCGACGTCATTCGTAAACAACAGGCGACAACCCGCAACTTGTCCCAGAATAACAAACAATGACATTTCTATTTACTATCAGAACGTACGTGGTATGCGTAGTAAGTTGGCAGATTTTTATTCCAACGTCACTAGCAATAACTATGACGTTATAGTTCTTACTGAGACCTGGTTGGATAAATCAATTTTTGATTCAGAAATCTTTGGTGCTTCCTATAATGTGTTTAGATGTGATAGAAACCTTTCTACTTCTTTCAAAAAGACAGGTGGGGGGTCTTTGATTGCCGTTGCTTCACACATTCAAGCGTCCGCTATAAATTTTTCGTCTACATTAGAGGCAGTTTGGGTGCAAATTAGAACTGAAAGATTTAATCTTCTCTTGGCGTCATATTATATACTTTCGGGCATCACCATTGCAGTTTACGTTGCTTGTGTTAATTCTATTGAAGAAATAGTACTAAAATACCCATTATCAAAACAATTTATTTTTGGCGATTTTAATTGCAGCACTTACTTTCAGAATAGCAATAAATCCATTATTATAAACTCTGGCATAGTTAATACGTTGTCCGATTGCTTTAACTTTTTGAATTTAACAAATTCTAATAATGTCTTGAATGTTAATGGTGATGTGCTTGATCTGGCGCTGGTGCCACGAGTGGAAGTACCTGATCCCACTCGCTTTCCATTGCCGTCCTTCTCGGTGCTCCCTTGTTTCGATCCTTTATTACCAATAGATCCGTATCATCCTCCTTTTACAATGAGAATCAAAGTACCAACCATGCATAAATGTTTTAAAATGTATAATAAATACTTCGATTTCAAAAAAGCAGATTACACTTCTATCAACCTATATCTCAATACTATTGACTGGGATACTTGTTTTCGTAGTTTAAAAGTGGAACAACAGCTGGATCTAATGTATCGGCATATTACTACAGCCATTAATCTTTTTACACCAATTATTAAATATAAATCTAAGTCGTCTTCATATCCCTCTTGGTTCTCAAGGAAAACGATAAAAACTATAATATCAAAAATAAATAAAATAAAACTACAAAGAATGTAAGTCATTACTCTAAATATAGCAAATTAAGATCTCTATCAAAATTTCTAATTCATCAGTCCAGGGAGCGTTTTTATGCTAACGCTAATAAAAATCTAAAAGTTTAACCTAAGTATTTCTGGAAATTTGTCAACAATGGCAAAAAATCGTTTGGTATTCCTGAGATAGTCAACTTGGGTGGTCACCAAGAACTGAAAGGAAGGGAAGCTGCCCAAGCTTTTGCAGACTATTTTGGGTCTACTTACTCTCATAGTACTTCTGGGAACCTCTCAGCTCAACAACCTAAATCTAATTTATTGCTTCAAACGGTTGAAATCAATTACACTTCAATCCTAAGTAAGCTACAAAAACTAAAACTTATTTGGACTTCTGGTCCTGATGGTCTTTCCTAAGGATTTCTAAAATATACTGCTTCCTCCCTTGCACTTCCACTTTATTTAATTCTAAATTCATCAATTTCATCCGGTATTTTTCCGTCGAGATGGAAAGTTAGTAGGATCAAACCTATTCTGAAAAGTGGGGATGCTTCAGTTATTTCAAACTATCGACCGATATCTGTTCTTTGTCACTTTTCTAAAATTTTTGAATCATTGATTTTGAGCAAATTGAAGCCTAAAATGGATTCATTAATAATAAACCACATGGTTTTTTAGTGGACGAAGTACAGAAACTAATCTTGCAGTTTATATAAATTACATAACAAACGCTTTAGAGGCTGGCTGTCAAGTAGACGCTATCTATACTGATTTCAAGAAAGCATTTGACAGAGTTTCACATGATATTTTGCTTGAAAAACTTTCCGCTTACGGTATTTCTGGCCCACTTCTGCTTTGGTTCAAGTCATATCTTATAGGGCGATTTCAATATGTTGAGCTATTTCCTGCTCATAGGTCTACTCTTATACCAGTTCCATCAGGTGTTCCTCAGGGTTCTCATTTAGGTCCATTTCTATTTTTAATTTTTATTAATGACATATGTGCAACTGTAAATAGTCCAAGCTTATTATTTGCAGACGATTTAAAAATTTTTAGATCAATTAAAAGCAGTCGTGATTGTGACATTTTACAGTCTGATTTGGATAGCATTCTTAAATGGTGCCTTATTAACTCCATGGAGATTAATTTAGACAAATGCCACATTATTCGCTTCAATAAAATGAAATCATCGTTTATATATCCTTACAAAATTGGTTCGAAATTACTCGACAACAAACATACGGTCAAAAATCTAGGTATTTTAATCGACAACTCCCTATCCTTTAGCCCCCATATTGACAATGTCGTTACCAAAGCACTTATACTTCTCGGGCCAATCATCAGCGTCCTTATCTAACAATTCATATTAGTAGACTAGAGGCTGTTCAGCGGAAATTTATTAGATTTCTTAACTTTCGACAGAATTCCTATCTAAGTTATGATGAATCTTTAACAAAATTCAACATGCAGTCTCTTGAAAATAGAAGACAGATTCGTGATTTAAAATTTGTTATTAATATTTTGCAAGACAAAATAAAATGCCCAGACTTGTTGTCACATTTATGCTTCTCAGTTCCCAGTTATAATGTCAGAAACCACAACATGTTTCACTCTAAATTTCATAGAACACTCTACGGATTAAACCAGTCAGTGATGGATAGAATAGCAAGACTCTTAAACCTTGCTGGAATTGATCCATGGGATCCTAAGTTTTCACTTGCTACCCTTATAGAAACATGTCCGCATGTGTTATGTTAAATTTTTGTTATTTTTATTTTAAAATGTACATATATTTTACATATAATACACATATACACATATTCGCATATACACATATGTTTTTACACATATATTTTTATACATTTTAGATTTTTCTTTTGTTATAATATACTCTAGTTAAGTGTGTGAAATTTTAGTATTTAAGTATTTTAATTCTGTATTTGCAATGTTACTAGGAATTTCTGGACTGTTATGGCTGTTTTCCTTAAATAAAACGAATAATAATAACCCCTATTACGTTGTACACTTTGAGTAGGAATACCCTGTATATGTGGGATATAAACACATAATTAAATTGTACAAAAGTTAATCAATGAAATAATTTACTTCAAAGTTCTAAAACTTAGTTTTTGTTATTAAATAGAAATTCAAAATTGCAAAATTTATAATAATATACACGATACATTTTATTCGATACACCTAGTAATTACATAAAGATCTTTAAAAGCATGTTACCTTAAACTTGAGTATTTTTTTAAACTTAATTTATTTTTGAATTAACAAAAGTAGAGAAAAATTATAAATTTATAAATGCCTCCCTTTATCAAGGAACCCGAAAAATGTTATAAATAAAACAGAACGAAATACCGTTCACAGTGGTGTGTTTAGACTCTAAAAGTATCAAGACAATAAATTTAAAAGGAAAATATCTTAGTACAGTACAATAGATCTTTTCTTACACTACATTTCTGACATTTTTAGATGCGGGTAGCTCAAGTTATGTCACGTACTTCATTTTTTTTATCATGGAACGGTAAATTAACGAAAAGAATATAATCATTTCATAATATTACTGTTTAGATTTTAACTTAATCAACATTTCTCAAACAAAAAGATGTTTCCAAATCTTGTTACTTAAAGTATTGACAAACTGGAAGCGTAGACCGTTTAAGGGCTCGTTTACATAATGTAGGTGAGCAAAATAGGCCTTGTGTCGTGCTAATTACAAGGGTATACGCCTTAGAAATGAAGGGTCCCTGATAAGGCAATCAACTCTGATTGGATAGAAAACGACGGAGCTACCTACAATATTGTTGTTTGCTGACTAAGTAATGTTAAAGAAAACCCAAAGGAATATGTGTTTCAGCACTACTCAAGGAAAACAGCGAAAACACTAGTTTGAAAAAATAAATTGTTTTCATGTATAAATTTGCATCGTTTTGCATTAGAAAAAACTTTTTTTATTATTTTTAGACATTAACGTTAATAGCAGCTTAAAGTTAACGCAGATAATGACACGCAGATTGTGTGTTCAGCATAACAAAGAATTCGTGTAATCCTAACGAGTGCTTAAAATGTTGGAAAAGAAAAATATTTAACGCCGTGCCGTAATGAAAGATGTATTGATTTGAATACATGAATTTTTACGTTTCTATTCAACCTTTTAAAAATTATGTTTCGTTAAGATGAAATGTTTTTCTTTGACGTTTTCGTTTTCTGAAAATGTAAATCCCAACATCGTATAATGAACTTTTTCTTTCAAAAATTGTATTCAAACACAAAATGTATAAAACGGTTTTTTTTTTTAAAATTGACAACACAATAAAATAATGTAAAGTAATTTCTGTTTTAAGAAACGAATGATAGATCCTTTAAAGTATTGGTGTATACCTATTAATTAATTATAAAATATATTTTTTTGTCAGCCAATACTTGTATTGATAAATTGTGTTACCGGTTTCAACTTTATAATAAAATTAAAGTCATCTTCGGACAAAATCTGTACAAAATTAAACGCTAATAATAATAACAAATTAATCTTATACTTACATTCAATTAATTTTTTTGAAAAAAGATATAATCTCAAATTGACATAAAATTATTTTTTAAATGTAAGTAAAGATGGCGTAAAGGAAGGATAACTAAATTTGGCAGAATGTTTTAACTTTTGTAGTTTAAACAAAGTTCGAAAAGGTTAATTTGATTATTGATTAATGAGTTTGGATTTGTGGTGTGAATATAAATATTTT
Source organism: Abscondita cerata (assembly GCA_030710515.1). Classification (NCBI taxonomy): domain Eukaryota; kingdom Metazoa; phylum Arthropoda; class Insecta; order Coleoptera; family Lampyridae; genus Abscondita; species Abscondita cerata. The sequence goes on along the minus strand of JALBCR010003083.1, from coordinate 88,016 downwards.
CGAGTATATCTAAAATGTGTTTATTGTTAGTATTAACATTAAATGGATGAATAAGTTGGATTTTAACTGAGTGTTTTTCGTAATAAATGATAAGCAAAAGTAGATTTTATTGAATGGATATTATTGTATTTTCGGTTTTTCATATATATCATAAGTGTTCTTTAAGTCTTATTTTAAAATTTCTGAATGTTTTGCCAATATAAAATTTATCACAAACAAGAGTGTAAATACCACTTTTGTCATTTAAATCTAAACAATTATAAAAAGATGAGAAAATATTTTTTATTTTTAAGGTTAAATTCAGTAGAGAAACTAATTTTGTGTTTAATATGTTTTCTTAATTTATTTATTTTGTTAGAAAAGAAATTAATATAAGGAATAAAAATGTATTTAAATTCTAATTTATTATCAACAGGTAAAAGAGTAGTATAAGATTTTAAATGATGTTTGTACAATAATTGTTTATATAAATTGTTAAACAAAACATTTCTTACGCCTTTTGGAGATTTTATAAGTAAGAGTTGTCACAACGCCATAAAACCGTTACTGTTTAAACCTTGAACTGTTTTGCCGGTGACAAATATTACTTGTACATTTGTGTACAAATGTACAAATAATGTAACAAGACTTGAGCGGTAACTTTAAATGTGTCGGTAAAAGTGTTTGTGTCATTAATCCTTTCAGTTGTGTAAGATGATTTAAATATTCACATATGATTGTCAAACATTTAATTTTAATTCACTCGGTATATGCGTGGTACTTCACATTTTCTAAGGAATACGATTCCTAGACGCTTTTGCCTTTGCAGAAGAACCAAACAACCGAAAATTGATTTCGATAAGCATATTCATAATTCTATTCCTTAAAAATGATATTTATTTTATTTAAGAGTCTTCTTCAACTTTGTCATTCTTTGTTCTAAAGTTCGTGTAATTTATTTTTGGCAAATTTATGTTATCTCCAAATTGTGTTATTTAAGAATCAATCTCTAATTGGCTTCATCCACTTCATTTGTTAAAATTGCTGTGAATTTGAGGTATCAATTTGGGGACTCAACAGTACTCAAAATTTTACCTACCACACCCTAAATCAACCGACGCAATATAACGGAAAACAATGATGCGACTTCTGGTATGTATCTATTTTCTTTATTTTATGGATTTTATTTAAAACATCTCCATATATTCCATGTTATTTAATTAAGTAACAAGTTTACTTATATTTTATAGTTATCTATTATTATATATTTATAATACTTAGTTTTATCTAACAACTCCTTCCGTAAGAGTTCTTAAAAATCATCAAAACAAAAATTTTTATACGTTAGTAAGTCAATGATTTTGATGTCATGTTTTTGTGTTTTGCTTTGTTCGTTTGTTGACAGCAAATTATTATTTGAAATAATTTTTGCAAAAAAACGCCCCGGTGCTTGTAATATTGATGAAAATGAAAATAAAAATTTCTCTTTCTAAAAAATGCAAGAGATGTCGAAGAAGACACACCGGGAAATTCAGAGATGCTTATTACAAAAATTAAGTGATTTCAATAACCGGAAATAGAAAAACTATGTATGTGGGGTAAGCGAAGATTTCATTTACGCAAAAAAAGAGTCGCGGCCTCTTTAATGTGGACTAAATATAATATTAATAATAATAATAATAATACTTTCTTCATTAGTCTGCATAATATTACAAAAAGGGACGAGAAAAAAAGGAAAAAAAACAATTTAATATTTACAGACCAATAGGCGCATAATCATATAAACACAAAGTGTCATCTGTTCTTCCTTATGAACCTGGTACAGAGAGAAAAGAAAAAAGAAATTAAGCTAAAACACTGAAGAGATATATAAATCATATTAAATTGTAATGTGTAAGTGGGATCTTATTTTTATTGCTCATTTAGCAAAATTTTACGGAGTTTAAATTTGAAATTAGTAGCCGATGATGCCACAATATTCGTTATGCAGGTATTGAACTCTTTATAGATATTGAAAGAGAATGATCTTTTGAAGAATCCTGTTTTATGAAGAGGAGGTGTAAGTAGTCCCTTAGATCTAAGATTAAGGTTGTGCACATCAGTACTAAAATTTAATCTGTCAAATAAATAACTTGGTATTCGATTATTTATAATTTTATAAAACAAGGTGTTAGCTTGGAGAATTCGTCAATTACGCATAATCTATTAGCATCTTTCAGTTTATGACTTATGTGACAAAATTTTTTAATATTATTTATAAATCATAGACATGAATTCTGAACTAAAAATTAACTAATGAAAGTATCAATAATTTACATAAAATTAATTTAGACTTTTTGTTTAAGAAGTCGCGGTTACTGTATAATACTTTCATAATTCCATAAGGTTTCTGAACTAACTTGAATATGTGCTCACGAAACCTGATATCAGTATCAATGTACAAACCTAAATTTCTAGTAATCGTAGTGGGATTTATCCTGCTGTTTTTGACAAAAACATTAAAATTTTCGTTTGCTTCAGATAGATAACGTTTACTTCCAAATATCATAACATAAGATTTTGTATGATTGACTTTTAGGCAGTGATCTTCTGAAGTTAATATGAGATTACTGACGTCTTTATTTAAGAGAGCATCAGATGCATTAGATAAGCCATGAAAAGGCAAACCTAAGTATAATTGAGTGTCGTCCGCATAACAATGAACTTTACTCTTTGTGAACGACCAGATAAATAATTTTTAAAAAACTTGCAAACGTTTGTGTTAAGATCGACATTAAAGCTTCACAAAAACACAGATATTTCACGATATGGCAAGTTAATCTCTTTTTTGAGAAACGAATCAGAAAGGTCCAAGAAATCAAATGTTTTTGAGAGAGAGCATATTCAACAGTTTCTAGCAGAAGCACCTGATAAAAAATATTTGATGATGAATGTACATCAAATTTAATATTCAAGGGGCGCCGTCAGGTGGGTGTCGATGTTGTGAACTATTGAACATGTCAATCGATAACGTACAAGATAGAAGATCCTATATGTTAGTATCTGTACCAAATACAAAATCGTATGTTTCACATTGCTTTACTATTGTGAAAGAAATATTTTTAGTTAATGTGCAGGATATTTGTAGAAAATATATGTTTTTGTGCTGCATAAATGAGAAATGCACAGTGGAATAAATACTCTATGAAAAATACCATCAGTAGTAGTTAATTTTTAGTTACCAGAACCACAGTATGAGACGCCGTTCAGTGATTTCAATGTCTGATGCTGGAGGCGATTATGGTATGGCCCAACATCATGGTCCATGAAAATTGACAACCGTGACACAACACAATGTTGAAGAGTCAATCTTTAGCAAAATTAACGTTGATAGAAGAAATACGGAAACAAAAAGTCAATCTTATGTGAATACTGAGAAGAAAAAATTGAACAAATGTGGAATTTAATTATACATTCATAAAATCATTGCATAATTCAATAAATCTCTTCATTTTCATGAAATCATAATAAAAAGATAAAATATTTAAATAGTTAACGTGACTTTACCTAACCTTTTTTTAGTAGTAATCAAAATAATGTAAATTGACCATATGCATAAACTTTCTGGTTTAAGTTTTAGATTTGTTGATGTGGTTTGTAACAACTCTTGTAGGGTTGGATATATGGGATGTAAAAGGAGATCTAAATCGTGATGAATATTAATATATATTACAGAAAAATTTTTGTGGATACCAAATGCGCACAAAGAAAATATAAATAATCGTATTCAACAATCCTGATTTAAGCAGCGTGTATGTTGTAACAATCACACTAAAGAAGAAAATAAAATAATAATTTGTTATGTGTAGGGAAACGAAATAACAGGTTTCATGCAACATGTGGTAAAATACTCAAAAGTAACGTAAAGAAATTATTATCGTATGTACATTCGTGCAAGCTACCAATATATCTCGGTATACCCCAATTAACCTAATTAAATAAACAGTACGAGATAAAATAATTATATAATTTTTTCACCAAACATTGCCCTGTTGACGGTAGTACAACCACCACTATTATTGTTTAATGATAAGCGGTCTGTCAAAATTGTAACCCTTTAAATATTAACATTATCAAAATACATTAGCTGACAATCAGTGTCAAGAAAACGACATAAATTACTATCACGTTGCTATTTATAATTGGTAGTTTTATGCTACTAACAGTGCATATTTGGTGGACTGGTATCATTTAAATCTAAGTCCACAAAAGGTAACTCTGAAAGTAAATAAACAAATAGTATTTCAGAGGAGAAAGAAAGGACAAAAGACAAGTAGGATATAAATAATCGATGTAACTTAAGTAAATTAGGTATGTGGGTTAAGATTTGGGGTATGATTAAGAATGATCTGGTCTTAGTTCACCCAGTGTTACAATACTATGTGTTAGATTTCGTGGGTTCAACCAGCTCCAGCTCGGGATGGTGAGCAGTAAACAAGGAGAACAGGGCCTTGAACGTTTATCGTACCCTGAAGCCCATTTTCCGACAACCAAAATTATACAATTGGGTCTCAAGACAATGCCAAAAGTCAATTTACAATGAGCAGAAAATAAAAACCTACAAGATACAAAAACAATGGTAAGGGTTCCTAAATTATCAAATGGTTTACCACTTGGTGACAATGTGGTTGGAGAAAAGGTGACGTATGTGCTTAGATTCTAATAAATTATATATTAACTTTCTTTAAAAAGCTAAATCGAAAAGTAATTGCCAATGGTAAATTTATGGATAGATGGCTCCGATAAATCTATATAATTATTAATGGTGCAAAGAAGCAATACAGAACCAACCATTTGAGATACTTGGAACTCTAATCATATGAAGGCAAAACGGAAAATTAAAAACCCAAATGCGTATCAAATTTTGAAAAAAAAACCGTAACCGCCAAATTTGAAAATTTATAAACTAAAATACAGGAACCAACAACACACACAACAAAAACCATATTCGACCGTTTATATTAATGTTTACAATAATTGCACTACAGGTTAACATGTAGTGCTTTTAAATTTTCACTAAAATCTCCTAATTCTATTAGACCAATATACAAAAAATTACAAAGAACTGAAATCTTAAGCTGGTTTTATTTTTTATTCTTCAAATTGAATTGAGAGTTTTTGTGGAAATTTAAAAATACTACAGTTTAACCGCACCAACAAATCTAATGCTTAAATACAAAAATTTTATGCAAATGGTCAATTTCATTGAAAATTTGGATCCAAATCTAACACTAACAGCCAGTTTTTCAGTCATTGATTTACTTCAATTTTCAGTATACTGTTATAATGATAGTTGTTATCACAATTTCTCCTAGAAAATTAACCGAAACTTAAACCTTAACCAGAAATTGAAAATTGTCTTTAAATGTAATAAATAAAATAAAAAGGTAACTTTTCTTTAAATCTCTAATCTCGTACTTACCGTTACCGTTTCTATAGAATTACAAAAAATTAACTAAAAATCAGTTTAATTATTAGTTAATCAAAGAAATTCTCCAATTAGTTTCTAAGGTCTGGTCTTTTCATATCCAGTTAATTTTATCTGTCGGTTAATCACCTTGAAAACATGACTTTTTAAAAATGTAGTTAGCTCAATACTGTGTTTCCATAGTAATACCTACTGATAAAGTTAAATGGAGGTGAAAAGACAAGACCTTAGTTTGTTTAATGAACATTAATTTATGTTCCCATTAAATTTAATCATTGGTTAAGTACTTATTAAATTGTTTATAAAACGGAACGTTGGTGTACAATAAATCTGTGTTTTTTAATAAAAAAATTTTTTTTTATTGTTGGCTGTTTTCACCTTCTGGCCAAGATTATTTAAAACATGTAGTCATTCTAAAATCAATTTAAGGGTAATACCGACCAAATCAAAGGAAAATCGTGATTACGGTGTTTTCATCTGAGTACCTACGTTTCATTAAAAAAAATCTGGAAACTCCTATATTAAAAGTGGACGGGAGCGTTACAAAAGTTCTGAAGACCATTAAGTAAAGTATTTGATTTTACTATACGTAAAAGAATGAAGTTGTCAATAATGTCTTCATTATTATGGTTTACCCTGAGGTTTAAATATGGATAGATCATTTTATAGTCCAAATAACAATTAACACACAACGCGATTTAATTTCTACATTACGAACATTGACTCATACTATACAGGGTAATACATTAAAGTCGTATTTTAGAAAGCGTATGTCCTAGATTAGGGACAAAAAAGTCTTATAAGAAAATCGGCCCTAAATGATGAATAAAAATGTTTTTCAGTACATTAAAAAAAATTTACACAGTATTCCCCAATTTAGATTTTGTTAAAGCCATTTTTTTGTATCACCTTTGTGAAGTAGTGGGGGAAGTGTTCTTTCGATGACATACAAAAGACGGTCGCATTAAGAAATAGGGTACGTAGAAATGAAGAAAATGTTATGAATGTATTGGCATTAGTTAAAGCAAAACCCCATTTAGTATTCGGGAAATTGCCAGAGATCTGGAATTGAATTATTATTTGATTCAAAAAGTAATAAAGAATTATAAAATGCATCCTTATCATGTTATTTTACAACAGGAATTAAAAAAAGCAGAGTTTGATCGACGACTGGACCATTGCAATTGGTTAAAAGAAATGTTAAAAGATGATCTACATTTTCTATCAAATATCTTATGAACGGTTGATGTTACTTTTTCCAGCAATTATAAAGTCAATTTGCACAACTGCTAGTATTGGTAAGACGCCAATCTTCACTGGTAAAGGAAAGTTAATTACCAAAATCGTTGGAATCCAAACGTTTGGTGTGGTGTTTTAAAAGGAAAGATTATCGGACCTTTCACCTTTCACCAGTTAATATTCCTTCAAGGAAAAAAGGTTTTATAATTTTTCCATTTAAAATACCACACTAAACGTTTAAATTTTTTATCAAAACAAGATGGTTGCCCAGTCAATTTTGCAGCAGATTTCCGGCTTTGAAAAGGAGGTGTATTTTCTTTTTTCAATCTTTGATTAACATTTATTGTACTATTACTACTTCTTTACTTGTCTAGTGCTTTAGAGATAACATTGAAGATTCTAGACGGATTAATAAAGAGCAGCACGGTCTCACCAAAAAATATCAACTCAATTTGGACAAATATCAAAATATTAAAATATTCCAAAGGGTGTGACAAACAGTGTTATACAAAAGATATCATCTAATCCCACTTGCTGAGGTCCATTTACAAGGTAGCTGATAGAGAATAAAATGCAAAATAAGCTGGATTAATACAAAACCAAAAAAATATTAGTTCTCTTGGCGGAATGAAACTGTGACTAGACTAACTTTCTGGCGTGATATGAGATCTACAACAGATTATTATTTGAATTGCTATCCAGTCACAAAAGTCTTGTTTCGGAATAACATCTTTTTACAGTGACTAGACACCAAAACAATAATTTGTCGTGAATTTCCTGAATTGATGGACGTTTTGGGATGTCATGACATTTTAATTAAACTTGACGAAATTGTAAAAATTCCAACAATAAAAAACATATTTTACAAACAGGTATTAAAAAACAGATTGATGATTGTACACTAAGAATATTTACAAAAAGTTAAATTAATAATTTAAATTGTAACTCTTATATTATTTATTGATTATTTTTAAGGGTTACCAATTTAATTGAGCCTTCTAGCAGAAGTGAGGAGAGGAATTTAGAAGTTCATTGAGTTCTTTATTCCGCCGACGTTTTGCCTACCATGTGTAAGCTTTTTCAAAGCATAATTTTGATACAAATTCTTCTTTTTAGATGTTTCGAATAATCCTATACATGGTAGGCAGAACTTCGGCGGGATAAAGAACTAGATTCTAAGTTCCTGCTAATTAGTAAAATTAATTAGATATTATTAGATTAAGTGATTTTATTCAGATCTAAATTTACATTTAATTTTAAATAAATTTTTTTTATTAATATAAAAATGTTTAGATGTAGTCACGTTTACTATTTAAAAGAGAAATAAAACTTCTTACTTATTTTATTGACAGAGAATGTTATAAAGAAAATGCAAAGCACCAGAATTTACTAATTTTTTTATCCTCAGACATTATCAGGAGTGTTATGTTAGACAGGCAAGTCCAATTAACTAGCTTGACGATAATAAACTAATATGATAGCTTAAACTTTTAAAAGTGAAAGTGCAATAAATAGATCGCAGAGTAACGTGCAAATCGTAACTAGTCGACCAGGCTGATTAATAACATGAAACAAGTTTTGAAGGTCAAAATTTGAACCTTCTTCAGTTACGTGCAGATATCAACTTCTTCTAGGAGCTTTCCACAAAATTAAACCAACTTGACCAATTTTTGGATCAAGAGGAGTTGGATGAGGAGGTGGAAGACGCGGCAACGTACAAACGTAATAGCCTATTAATAAAGAGAAGAATCATAGCAATACAGTGGAAGCAGTCCTCCTCAAAGCCAATTTGGTGTCTTTACTAACGACTATCAGTTACCACTAAAAAAAACTGGACAGTTCCAATTACCCAAGATTGAACTACGAAAGTTTAGCGGAGAACTCAAGAACTGGTTAGGATTTTGGTCTGGTTTTAAAAAGATTGACAAAGATGGCGATCTTGATGACAGTGACAAATAGTAGTGAATTCAGCGAATAAAATATTAATGAAGATCTCGTTCCTCAAATTGGATTTGCATTTACAAAACTGGATAGAACTGATACTGTCTCCGGGTTAAACCCGCTTGTTAAATACAGTATGCCTAAAAATAGGCTTCTTGCGTTGCAAAGGAGTCCACTTTTATCTCATGATAGCACTAAATACAAAGATATCCTCAACCGCTGAAATAGAAATATTACCAACGTGAGACTTCAAATCGCATAAGACAGACGATTCAAAGTAACTAGCTTATCGATTACAAATTCATATGATAGCGTCAACTATCAATAATTCACATATTATGTACAATCATGTAGTCTTAAATTTTGTTTACTGAAATACTTTTTGTACGTTAAAAATATGCGTTAAAAACTCCACTTGGTTTTTCATTGGTTTTGGTGTAAAGCTCTGATCGGAAGCAATCTTAGAAGATTAAAAAAAACACACAATTTCCATAGAAATCTTGTTAAAAATCAAAATGTATGTGATTTATATTGTGACCTGCTTACTCAAAAATCTATCTTGGAAATTACTGATTATCTTAGAAACATTTCTGACAAATGTAAGTACTTACAAGAAATGTGTGTTTGAAGAATCTACGTTGACCCTTGGTCTATGTACTTCAGTAGATGTCAGTAAATGAGGAGGTTTTTGATACACTTTTGACTTTACTTGTCATCAGATTCCGTAACTTTATTTAGACAAAACATATAATAAACTGGTAAATAACCGCACAAACAGAAAAATATCACATAGGTTTGTAGGGGGTTTGTGGCAAAACATGAGTCTGAGTTTTTGGGATCCGGACCCTCAGAACCTCTCATAATAACAAAAAAGTTAAATTTCTTTAATAGGCTATAACTTGCCATGCCGTGATCGTACAAACGATTTATGCAGGATTTTGGGTGCCAAAATATTAGTTTTCTCGACAAAACTAAAAAATTCTAAACATATAAGCTCAAAAATGGGTTTTCAGAAACAAATGTATTTTCAAGGATTAGCGGAAATTCACAAATTCAAGAGTCTCTTGAAGACAGCCTGACATTTTTGGTTTTATCCCGTAACCTTCCTTCCCAAATCCAATACGACATTTGAAAGACTCAGCTGCTCACAAATTGAAACAAGATAAGATTTTAAACACCGCCCCGATTCTAATCAAGATGAGAAATTAAAAAAAGAAATCTTTGGCGAAGAAAAAAAAATAAAAAAAAAAAAAAAAAAAAAAAAAATAAATAAAAAAAAAAATTAAAAAAAAAAAAAAATAAAAAAAAAAAAAAGTTAATTAAAAAAAAAAAAAAAAAACATTTTATTTTATTTAATTTTTAAAAATTTTTTTATTAAAAAAAAAAATGTTAAAAAAAAGGTTCTCTGATATTTTTTTTTTTTTTTTTATATAAACAAATTATTTTTTTTGAAAAACCCATTTTAGAATTTGGTCAAGAGGATAAATTGAAGGCATTTTGAATTGCTTGTACGAGCTGGAATCCCGAATTACAGCCGATCAAAACAATTTAACGTTTTTGTAATGGGGGGTTTTGGGAAAGTCGCGATCTCGTTTTTTCCCAATTTTTTCTCACTTACCCCGGACAATTTCCTGGACTATTATTTTAAAAGGAAGAAAAAAAACTGTTTATTTGAAAGTAGAGTTAAATTTCGGCATATATGAAAACTTAACAAGATTTAGAAAATTTAATTGAACAATTAAAAACATTATATAAAAAGAAAAGGCTAAACGCGAGTCCACTCAAAATTAAATATAAAGCCGTAGTTCAGTAATTATGTTTTCTGTTCGCTAAAAGAGCTTTGTTATATTTGTTTAAGTCTAATTTATACAGCGTATTTTAATTAAATTAAAAAATAAATGGAATTTGCAGAATATATGTAATTTGTAAATAAAAACTAATTTTACAATAAAAACATCGACGTTAATGCGCGTTTTTACATTCGTCATACTTTTAATGTGCCTTTTAATATTACAAACTTTCAACTTTTTTTAAACTGTCCTGTCGAGACCTTTATCAAACACACTGCCTTTTTTCTTTTACTTTTTTGTTGATATAACTTTTGGATTGTTTCCAAAACGCGGTATTTCTAATAATCTACATTCGTAGACATACTTCACATAAATTTTTAAATTAATAAAGAATGGATAATGTAAGATAATTTCCCTATTGCATTCCAAATTAAGCTTTAATTAATTTCATTCAAACCCAACTGGTTGTGTAACTTTAAAAAAAATTCTAGCTCGAACAAAATCCACTTTCAAAAAAAATTTATGAACTCAATTTGTAAGTTGTCAAAAGAGAAATTTGCTTTACGCCAAGTTTTTTTTCGAAATTTTATGCTTACCGATTATGTCCTCATATGAAGTTTAACAAAAAAATTCTGAATATAAAATAATGATTTTATAAGTTTACCCCTACTCGTGTTCAAACTTTATCAAACTTTGTGAATACGAAAGGCTTTTGCTTCTAAAACTTTATCTTCATAATACAGAAAAAATTGTGAAATAACACAAATTTGTTTAATTCCTGTTCAATTAAGCGTTAGCAAGAGTTTTATTTATTTAAGACTCCCTAAAGCAAACTTAGCAATAAATACAATGATTGGAATAATGCAAACATTTGTTTAATCATAAGATGTTCTATAAAATGTGAATTGTCTCGTGTAGAATCACAATAATGGTAATTGAAAACTAACAATAACAAGCAACTTGCAAGTTTAATGATGCTTTGCACTGCACAATCTTAATTGGTGTTTAATTAATGCACACGCACGACAACTCACTGAAGTGCTTTATTTTAAGTGTTTCTTGGTACACTATTTTTGTATGCTTAAAAATTATTTTTTTTAGTTTGAAGAAGTTTACGAAAAAACTTGCTTTATTTGTTTTAAAAATTTTCCTATACCTGTCGTTGCTATCTATACAGGGTGATTATTGATCTCGCTGTAATCGTTAGACGTTATAGAAAAATTACCTAGATTTGGAAATTGTGGACGATAAAACTTCCGATTATGCTAAAAATAGACCTCAGCTTTGTTATTTTAAATGTCACTGCATATTGTTAAAACAAAAACGTCTTCCACCATTGGACCTTGTCGAACTGGTAATCGTAGTTGCCGACGTTTTGTCATCTACCGTAAGAGGTTTCATCAGGGCGAAAAAACGATTTATTGAGAGCTTGTCAACCAAAGCCAGACTAAAAAGTCTTAGTGATTAGTGAAATACGTCTGCATTATGTACAAGAGGAATGGCACGAGTCTTTAACCTCGGCACTGATTGGTTTAAAATAGGTAAGCGGGCGAGATTAACGATAGGAATACACAAAGGTGTGTTACAATTTTATTTTATAAACCGAGTACAACGTGTGTCGTGAACAATATGTCATACTGAATATAGGTCTAGGAAACGTATGTCGCGATTGATGCGTTACGACAAAAATCATAGTTGAAAAATAAATATCAATTTTTATTTCGTAAGCGGACATCTTGTCTCTACGTTCCTGCTTGCTGATAACTAGTAGTGTTTAGCAAATCGTGAATTAAAAAAAAAAAAAAAAAAAAATTTAAAAAAATTTAAATTTTAAATTATTTTTTTTTTTTTTTTTTATTTTAAACTTACGTATTTTTTTTTTTTTTTTTTTTTTTTTTTATAATTTATATATCTTATAATTTTTTTTTAGTTACGTTACTTTTTTTTTTTCCTGGGGTGTTTGAGGTGACCGATTAAGACATTCCTTTTTCGACAAAGTACCAAGCCACGGGTAGCGGCATCAGACAGCTGCAAGCAATCGGTGGGTACCACGTCTACCAGCTAAGGGGTGACTATGCTTTGTGGCTTAAACGAAGGAGCCTAACGCCTTCCAGTTCTCTTCCAACCCCTTCCCCCAAAAGAATCCTGTGTCATACTCTTGGGACTTTGTTCACATAATACAGCTAAGTTTTAGAGTTTAAGTTCTCGTATTTATTGCTAGTGAGTGTGAAGCTCAAGTACATACAACATAAAACGGTTTTAACTTTTAGTTTTAAGTAAAACCCTATTCGGTGGTACACTCAACAACCGAGAGATTTTAATCGGCTCAATACGGGCTTGTGTGCTTCAATTTAAACGTTTGTCGCAAAGTCAAAAGCTCTTTTGGGTTTGCGGGAGGTACTTACTCCGTTAGATAAGTTACTTTTAAGCGTCCGTGTTATTGTATGTTTGACCCTATTAATTGCCGTGTGTAAATAATATATGTACACCAAGTGTTCCTATCAGATAGTACTCAATGGAAACGTTGACACTACGAATTGTGTTGCTGAAGCTTATCTGTAAATCCGGTGCGTTATTCGTATAGATTGCATATTATTATTAAACAGTCTCTCTTAACTTCTCACTCTCCTGTTCACTATAGAAATGTTGAAACTGTTTGTCTTCCTTTTATGCTATTGTGTCAATTTGTTCGATCTAGTGTATCTCGTTTTAGGATTAAGTAAAACCTTTTGATCTCCTGTTGGTTGGTTTTATTTGTTTCTCTTACTCAGCAGGTGGCGCTTTGTTAAGACAGCGGTTTAATTTCTTCGACCCCTTGAAAGACCTTCCACTCTACGACGACGCCGGGAAGCTGCTGTTCTACCTAAACAACTTATTTCTACCAACCTACTACGATACACCGATCCGTACTTTCTTTTATTTTTTTAGCTCATCTTGAGTTTCGTTTTTAACTGAAACGTTACAGGTGAAAGTTCGAAACGCGGTGGGGATTGAAGTTGTTTGGAAGTTTAAAGATTTTTATACTCTCCCTAATTTTTTTAATGAAAGAGAAATAAGATTTGGCAATTAAAGCCGAATTTTTTCGAAACAAAGATTTCATTGATACCGATAAATTTACAGTAAAGAAAAGCCGGTTCAATTGCATAACATTCTGCCAAATATACCGTACATATTTTATCAAAATACTATTTATCATTTTTGTTACAATGTGACAACAACAGCATTCTCTACCTTCAATTTTTTAACATTTAGTTTTGTCCGGTCGCGGTCAAGAAGAAGTAATACTCCTCAATGCTTCTTTTAATGTCGTTCATTGTGAAAGGAATATTGTAATCAAACCGTACTTTGTGTGTTGAAAGAAATAGCTTTCTCCATCTGATCTTTTTTAGGGAGCAGAGTAGTGTTGTAATCCTTTGAGAAACAGACGGTTTGGAAATGTGTTACCAGTATGTTGGCAATTTCTACTACATCTTCTGTTTTTTGATGTTGGGAGTTTTTCATGCAGATTGGTAGATATCTTTCTTTATTTTTATTTTCATTTTTTTTTTTCTTTTTTTTTTTTTTTTTTTTTTTTTTTTTCTTTTTATTTTTTTTTTTTTTTATAATATTTTTTTTTTTATTTTACTTTTTTTTTTTAATATTTTTTAATTTTTTTTTTTTTTAATAATTTTTTCATTTTTTTTTTTTTTTTCTTTTATTCATTTTTAATTTAATTTTTTTTTTTTTTATTTTATTCTAATTTTTTTTTTAATAAATTCTACCCAACCTTATTTAAACTCCTAAAAAATTTTTTAATTTTTTTTAAAAAATTTCTTAATTTTTTTTTTTTTTATTTTTTTTTTTTTTCTTTCTATCACTATTTTTTTTTCCACCTTTTTTTTTTTTTTTTTTTCTTTTTTTTTACCCATTTTTTATTTTTTTTTCCTTTTTTACTCTTTTTCTTTTTTTATTTTTTTTTTTCATTTTTCTTTTTTTTTCTTAATTTTTTTTTTTTATTTCGCTTATCTGCTTTTTATGTTTCATGGAATATTAATTTTCAGTAGATTTTAATCGGTTTTTTTCGTTCTCATTATTCGTCTAACATGCTGTCGTCGTGACACACCTTGTATTTGTCCCATTTGCAAAGTTGCAAGTCGCCGTCGAGTCGTAGACCTCACCTTGAAATACAACAAATGTTTGCTGTCTCATTGTAGTTGTAATTCGCATTTTTATCATCTAGACAGTTCTAGTGTCGGTCCGTGCACTCTTCATGATAAGAATGGCCGTATTACGGTTTTGAGGAAGTCTACGTTTAGTTTAAATAAATAAATTTTGAGGGATGTAATTCCCCGTTTTGCAAGTTTTCGGATATTCAATTTATTTGTACTATAAAATCTAACCTTCAATATCTACTAAAATGTTTAAGTTTGTACTCAGCTTTGCGTTGTTGCGGTTTGAAAATTCCCGTACCACAAACATTTTTGCTTAGTGTAGAATCTATCAAAAAGAAGTTATTGCACCAACATGCTAGTTTTTGGCGTATATTAAAAAGATTATATTAATATGACTTCCCTTCTTCGTTTCTAACGGTTTCGTACCGCCTGGTCAAATATTTTAATCAACGCTTTGATGCATTTCTGCCATAGCCCAGGTTTACAGTCAGCGTGTTTTTTTGGCATTTATGTTGTTATTTAACTAAATATGTGAACGTTACAATAATTTAAAAAAGTTTTGAAACTCATGATGTAAATTATAAACTGTCGCAAAATGTTTTCGTATTTACGCGCATATTATTATTTTTGCTTTAATGCGAATTATTGTAAACTTTCGGTGCGTGTTTAATTCATTGACAAGACTTTTTGTGTGTGATTTTAGCAAGGTCAGATATTGTTTTCATTTAATTTACTTGATTTAATTTGTAATTAAAATTAGATAATTTGTTTTTTTAAATGACAATTGTCGATCACGTGATCAATATTGTTCCTTTTTCCTTAGTTCAGTAATGTTAATCACGTTTATACTTTGTTTATTTGATAAATTTTTGTGATGTTTTAAATGCTATAAATCTTGTAATTTTTTTGTAACAGGCTCTTTTAATTTGTATTATTATTGTGCGTTGTGTTAATTTTTAAAAGGTTTGTAACAGTACTTTTTTAAGATAAGACTACTGGAAAGTAATATATAACGCCGTGACCTTTGTTGTCGCCGTCTCGACCTTGATGAATTTATCGATTGTTATTTTGCCATCATTTACTTCGACCTTATCGTTTTTATCTCGCAACCCACCCCCTTCCACTGAGCTCCGGTGCAACAAATATATGTTAAGTTTTTGATTCAAAACTGTTGTTAACTTCTTTTTGCATGTACCAGGCTTTGTTTTTGTTCCCACGAGACGAGTAAAAATGAGGTCAACAGCAGCATTGTTCTTAATATACTGACGGAAAGTCATAACAATATACTCTAGTGTAGCCAAATACTAGGATGAGAAACGCTAAGAACCGAGATTTCCTACCGGACTCTTATCTCATCAACACTTTCTCTTACCTTGAGGTAAAAGACATTTTATAGAGGTTTGCTCCTCTGTGGACTAGGCGGTAAAGCCAAGCCCCTGTCCAAGCAGAGACTTGTCCTTGCTCTGGTACTAAGAGGATAGTAAACTCTCCTCCAGGTCTATCGAGTACCGCAAGTTTAAGGATCCCCATACTGTCTATATCACCATAGACACCCCCCGACAATTATTAATATTATTAAACTTTGCAATTTAGGCATAAAACCTTTCTTCTTACACTTGTATCATAAATAGCTATTAGGAACTGAACATAATTATTTTAATTCAGTTTTTGCTTATTAACAACATAACTTAAAGAGCGACGTCTTTTCTACGCCAACCAAATTAAAAAAATGTAAAAAGTTATAATTAAAAATTTACTTTCATTAATTAATTATTAACTGATCAATTGTAATTTTAATTAGAATTGAAATTTCTGACAAAAACATCTTACAAACAGATTTACTTTTGCTGACGGTTGACGCTGATTTATATAATAATTAAATTTAAACTCGGGCTTTTGTTTTGCTAAAGAATCGAGTTTGAAAACTGCAAAGGAAGTAGCACTTTGTTAAATGGTAAATTGTTTAACGGAAACTTTTGTATAGTTTAATTAAATAATTTATTCTTAAATTTACGACAAGAAATTGTTTGGTGGTGTTGGTTTCACAAATTTCAATCATGCCTTTTTCAGTTTAAAATGTGTTTATGTGGAATAACAATTTGTTTAGTTTCGTACACCTTTTATTATTTTTTGTGAGCGTCATATAAGTTAAAAAAATCGATTGTTTTTAAAAATTTTTTGCAACTTTAATTTAATTCTAACCTAATTAGTACGTTAAAAATTAATTACTAAACTGTAAATAAAAAAAAACCTCAGGCATCTGCATTTTTTTTGTGATTAATAACTTATTCATACAACGTTTTTCTTTAAAACAGTTTACAAAGCAATTTTCATTCATTAAACAGATATACAAGAGATTAATTATTAATTAATTTAGTAGACTGACTTTGTGTCTTTAAGTTTTCTGTTGGTTTTAACGTTTATTTCACTTAACTTTCTGAATTCCCACTTATCACCGGTGCTTAATAAACTTCATGCAATTCAATTAATTTATTAAAACGTAAAATGCTTATGTCTTAATTAAAAAGAAATTTTAAGATGTTCTGTAGGTAATTTAATTAATTATTTTATATATTTAATTTATTTGGTATTAGTACATTTTTGACACGTTCCATTCGCTGACAAAATAACAATTTGTTAAAATTTTTAGTAGTTAGTAGAACTAAGTATTTTTATCTTTTAAAACACTGGTACCATCGCTATACTTATTTTTTATAACGTTCACTTGCCTAAAGATATTCCTGATAAGCAAAGTCTCCGATTTGTTTATATAACTGTCCGGCAACACAAAACGGTATCACCTTTATATTGGACAAATCGCAAGAAGGTAGCATTGTTACTATGGTTTATGCTTATTCATGTTCACCAGAATAATATAGCTGGCTCCGCAAACCCATGGAGTACTCACACGATAATCATGTGGATAATAAAAACTTTCAAATTATTTAAATGGATTTTGAAATCTTAATTTGGTTCTCTCTTTATTTTTGTTGTTATCAACATCTCACTTAACAGTGCAGTTTTTAAATGCTCACTAGTTTTACTGCCCTCCTCGAATCCATCAATCTTTAACGCTTCTTGGTACTATTTCAACACTTGCATTCCGTGTAGGATAAAAAAAGGAATACGTTTTCATTCACTTTAGAAAAGGTTTGACAGCCTGCTAAAACTATTTTGTGTTAAGACGGGTGATCAGTTCCTATCTCCACTTTGAAACACATTATTCGTGTTTATTTCTTGAAAACTTTTTTTATTACCCCATCTTTGTTTGGGTACTTTTAGAATCAGGTCCTCCAATCAAAATTCTAAAACTTTCCTTCAGTCACGATACAAACGTCCGGCTATCACAATACCTTGCTAGAACCAACACCAATTTATTTACGAATTAAAAAAAACTGCAACTAAATTTACCAAAGTTGTCTTTATGGTTCCTAGAAGATGTGTCCTTGGCTTTCAAATATTAATACTAATATATTTGACTTCAGCACAATAAAACAAACAAATAGAAAATTGGAAAAGCTAAGGCTGCTGAAAGAACTAAATAATGAAATATTAACCGCCTTTTTTAATTTCTTAATTATTATTATTATTTATTTATTATTTACGTTAGAAAAATTCTAAATAATTTAGAAGATATGGTAAATTTTTCTGCCAACAACTCATGATAGCATCTGAAAGAAATTTTTTAAACTCGTGACACTTGGTTTAAAAAAATATTTGCCAATTTAGGTCAAGTCTCAAAGCGACAAATGATGGAAATCCCTGCAGATTCACTTCGATTGACTAATGTTTGAAACTGTGAAATCTTCGAGAAGAAATATCATCTTCGAGAAAAGTTTTACAAAGGTCTAGACTAGATTTTAAGACAAGTCTTTAACAATATTATTTTTTATTATTGAAACTTAGAAAGGGTAACTTATGAACTGAAGAACACTTGGCTCACACAGGGCTATGACATAAATTGAAAAAAAGGTCCCACCTGAATTATTTGCCTAAAAAGGTAGGAACTATATGACCAGAAGCAGTTAGTAACGTTTGAAAGAAACATTATTTCCTGTAGTGAGAATTAAAGCAGATTCAAAAGCTAAGCCACATTCAGAATTTTTTTTCAATGTGAAACAGGTGTTATTGGAATTTGATTTTCAAAACGGCTTACAATTTGGTGAAATAACGTATTTTAAATAAACCAATTTAGTGATTAATACTAAAATTAATTTTTGTGGGATCTTAACGATCTTTGCAATGGTTCCTCTAAATTTTAACCTTGATCGAGGAGTTGGAAAACTCATTAATTTCTTTCCATATTCTAGCAAAATAAAATAAACTTTGAGGAATTGTAATTTTACGGTTGACGTTGAAGTCACTAACATTCAAACTCTACCTCTTATTTACTATTTAAATATTTCCAAATAAATTTTGAGTAATACCTCTGCGATTACTTTGCTGCTCCGCCAGCAAACCTCACCTTCACGTCATGCTTGTTCACTTTATTCTTAATGTACCCTAGTTACTAGAAGAGGTAAAAAGCAAATTTTTAACGCTTAAAAACCTTTACTTTTGGCTAAAAGAGAAAACCCAAAAATAAAACCTAGTCCTCGAAATTGGGTGTTGAAGTTGAAACCAATAACCTATTGACTGTAAATAAAATAAAATTAGCTCTTTTTACCACAAACAAGCCTCTGATCTTAGATGGAATAATGGCAAGGAAGAGACTACGAGAGTGGGATCATAGAATGTCCAAAGCTTTACAAATTAAATAAAGAAAGTAATAACGCAATTACAAAGAGTCTACAGTCCGAAACAAAAAAGAAAAAGAAGAGAAGTTGGAAAATAAGGAATAAGTGGTAAAGTTAAAACGTTCTGAGGTAGAAGCTTCTATGCTAATAGGGAAAAATCTTATAAAGTATTTGTGATACAAAACTTACATCTTTACAAGAATCATAATTTTAACAATATTTTTTTTTGGATATAGTCAGTAGATAGTCCATGAGGATATCAACGGATTTTAATGCTAGAGTTAGTTCTACAGTGCATGCTAATGTTGTAGATAGGAATGGGAAACGGTGTTTACTATTTAACATTTACATTTAAGTCATATTAAGTATTTGGAAAAGAGTGATGCAGGAATAAAATTAAAACCAATGATCTAATCTTTAATTATTTATATTTAGAATTTATGTTTAAGAGATTTTACGCAGAGTATAAGTAAATGATAAAATAAGTTTAGATAAGGCCGAATATTTAACAATAAATAGCAACGCGACTTATTCATGATGAGGTGCAGTTAAAACAAATCGAAGAGTTCAAACGTCAGTGTGCAATTATCAGTAGGAAAAAACTTGACACAGAGAAAATAAAACGTTAAATTGAGTAAAGTAGGAAAGTTTTTAGATTATTTTGTTTTGTTTTGTTATCATTTTTAGTGTCCAGAAGGGTGTTGATGACCAGTTTCGAAAGGAAAGTAGTGATTTTCGGAAACAAAATGATTTTCTTTTTCGACCATGAAATACTGTAAGAACTGATCACTTTCGACATTTTTTATTTGTATTAAAACCACTTAAACCACTTAAAACAACTTATGAAAGATATTGTCGTAAATGAGATTTCAAAAAGTATGTTTCACCATCAAACAAAAAAAAGTATTAGCCAACTAATAGTTGACTGAAGAATGTGCTATAGACGCGAAGCCTGGAGTATGACTGCGGAAGTTCAAAGTGCAAAAACTTCCAAACTACAGCACGTTAGAAATTAGATTATAAAATGAGAGCAAACGTAGTTTCGTACATAAAAAAAACCTCAAATGGTTTGGACAATTGATTTGAACGCCGGATAATAAAAGTGACCTAAACAATTATTTAGGAAAAACTATCTCGGGAGACCAAGGCGTTTATGGAACGAAAGGATACCAGAAGCTATGGAGGAAGATATCTAGAGAAGAATCAAGCTGAGAACAAAGAGGTCTAGAGGTTCGATATTGGGTAAAGAGAAACGTAGCTGTGAACTTCTATATTTTTAAATTTAAATATACGAAATTTTAAACAATAATGCATCCATCTTTGATGAACGGGTTAGTAATTACAAATCTTCCAAAAATTTACAAACTTTGCTAACTTTTTTTAAAATGCTAATTTTTCTGTTTTGTTTAAACCAAGTTGTAGATATGAATTGATAGTAAGTAATCAATAACAAATTAAACCTGGTAATTACATAACTTCATCCCAATTAATAAAAATTTTAATCTTACACTGCAACGGAGACAGCAACACAATAATTGGGACAAAGTTATGTAATTAATAGGTATAATTTGTTAATAATTATTTACTATTAATTTATATTTACAATGAATTCCTTGATAAACGTCAATAGCAACAGTGTTGTTAAAATTTGATTTCGACATTATTTATTGTTCTACCTGCTAATATAGGCTACGTATAAAAAAACAAAATTAAATGTTTATACATTAGAAAAATAAAGAACAGTTTATTATTTTAAAGAGAATTTTTCCAAACCTAGAAATTTAAAGTTGTCATTCACCAACTGCTTGACGCTCTTCAAGTTTATTGTACTTGCTAGACGTATTGACACAAGTTAAATTTCTAACTCTTAAAACCATCACTGTTGTTTACACACCAACTATTTTATATTATTAGTATGCTTGAAAAACATTTTAATTTACAAAAGCAGGGCGATGATCCCCTAGCTCTTTTGAACCACTCCATTATCATCAATGACCACTTACCATCCACTACATATTTAGACACATATGCCAAAATTTTTGATTTATATGCAATTATATTGTCTTTAATTTTTAATTTTTGTTTTCTTTTAATGCCCTTTTTGTCGTCTTACACAAATTTTGAACATTGAAAGGCCTCGTTTATACATGAGCAAATGTAGCCAGAATTTTTTTGTAATCTCATTTTCTGTTGCTAGAATGGCGAGAGAGTTCAGCCTATCTATTGCCATTGTAGACTGCAAATGAGTTTTTATAATCTTCTCTAAAACTTTCTTCAACACTCGCAACTGTTACGGGTTTTGTTAGTAACACTCTTAACACCAAAACAAGACGTGTTGCTGAGGCAACTTGTTGCGGTCAACTTGCCGCAAAGACAAGCAGTTGCAGAATAATTTAGACGGCGGGGTTAATTGAAGGCATGGCAGGTTGGTCCAAGTTACCATATGCATGCAATAGGTATTTCTTGCTGGAATTTTATTCTGAGAATTGAAACTTTCACGCCCGGAGTCATTATTGAAACAAAAACGTTTTTCGGGATTGGACCGTACCGAAAAGGTAACCGTAGTTGCCAAAGTTTTGCCACATATTGTTAGGGGCTTTCCTAAGTATTTCCCTAATTACTCAGACTTTTTTGGTCTAGAATCTGGCTTGGTCGACAAGTTTATTTTTTACCTGATTTTTAGTTCTGTTGTTTGTTTCAAGTTTCACGATCTGGTGAAGCCCATTACGATAGGTGGCGAAACGTTGACAACTACGGTTACTTTTTCGACACGGTCCAATCCCGGAAAACGATTTTGTTTTAATAATGAAATTTATTGTTTAAAGAACAAACCGTATGTAACAGGATTCTTCAATTAGGTTAACCCTAACTACCCCTACTGTTCTTTTTATGTTACATACATACTTTGTTAAAAACAAGAAAAAATTGAATCAAAGATTCTAAACATTAATAGTAGTTGAGAATTACAGTAATCTTTATATTTAATACAAAAGTGAGTTTTATTTAAATACCACTAAAGCTTAGATTTGGAATCTACATAAATTTCGACTATATTTTATGTATTACAAGAGATATGGCATTAGAAAAACAATTATTTCGCGCACCCTCTGTACAATATTGATTTTATTTTAGAATATGTTTCTTTAGAAACTTTTAGAACATCTCAAACTTCATCTGGATGTACCACAATAATTCATTTTAGGACCAATACTGTTTTCATAATTAATAAATGATTTTCCATCCTTCATTAACTCTATAAAATTTAACTTGTTATTTAGTGTATACTGTTTTTAGCTTCTACGAGAGGGTTTGGATTGTCTGTTGCAGTGGTGTGTTTCTAATAAACTTTCTTTGTTTAGTCATTTCATTCTCTATCAAGAAAAAGATAATCATTTTTAAATATAATATTGACGGAGTGCTGTTGCAACAAACTTTGAAGTTACCTTTAACTACAATCTGGTTACCCAAACAGAGTTTTTTGAAACTATGGATTCAATTTTACGTTCCTACACACTTGCCATATTAAATTATTATTTCTGGAGCAAATTTTGTCGTTCTTATTGAAGATGGCATGAAATAAAATATTATTACTCCAATTTGCAGCAACGTTTCGGAAACTATTGCTTACGTTTCTTCATCAGGCTTTATTTGCTATTGTGGAGTGCATATAATAATATAAAGGGTTCTGTAGAGATAGATGTAGATAACGGTGGCGGCTCGTGGTCAATCATACTAGGAGGTCAAAAATTAATTTAAAAATAGACATACTTAAAAAAATATAAATAACTCAAATGCACCGCAAAATTTTATACAATCTACAATTCTGTTCAAAATATAGCGATTTTTCGAAACATTCTCATTAAAATTTCTAAGAGATTTTCTGTAAGCATTGTCTAGCTGTGTACGAATATCAACATTTCCTACGGTTGCAAAATTTACCGAGCATTTCATGTGTTCTGCAGACGAAACATGTTTTTTTATTTCCTCTTTTAAATGTTTTAAATCTCTGACACCGGATTTGCACTATAGCGAGTCTGACGAGTCTTTAGAAAATAATAAACAAACAAAACAGTAAAATACATTTGATACTTCACAACCACATACCCAGTTAGCTAAATCGTACATTACCTTGCGAAAGTTTCGAAGAACATCTTTATTTTTTCTTTGCTAGTTTGTCGTAAACTTAGTTCTGGCGAAGGACGACCATTTGCCTTGAACTCAACTAATTTTGTAAAATTAAGTTTGTTAGCACTTTTTGCACTACCGACTACCGACATTTTCTATTATAGCGCATGCACACGCGAATGAAAAATAGTATTTTTACAAAACAACACAACAACAGTAAAAAAACATATCAATATAAATTCTTAAATTGATTTAAAACACGCGAAAATCGAATCAAAAATCGAGCGTAGTTGTACACCCTATACGAAGTCAACGTAAACTGCGGGACCCGGCTCATGACCCAAAGTTGATTATTGTTTCGGACGTTTGCGTTTATTCGGGCGCTGCACGTTTTTCGAGTTTTTCCGGGTATATCTAATTCAATGAGAACAATTCGCACCGCCAGCCTAAGGTTGAAGAGGATAAATTACGAACGACGGCCGATAAATTTTAAGTTATTGTACTTGCGACTTAATTACCTATTTTAATAAAACACGTAATAATGAATATTTTTTATATATTGTCAAAATTTTTGGGAGGTCATTGACCAAATGACCATATGGACAAGCCGCCACTGGTAGATAACATGGGTTTTGTTTGTAATCAAATATAACCCGTTAATTATTTTGCCACTTTAGTTTATTTCTGGGTTAATTATTGTAGGTACAGTTATTAATGGTTATTTGTTCGCAAAAGAATCAATTATTTGCCGTTTGTTATCGATCGCAGCGTTCACATCTAAGATAGGGGTCTCCAAATTTTGTATATAACGAAACTTGCCGAATAGAAGCGAAAAACGAACAAACAAATTTTTACCTTAGATTTGGTCGATACTCATTCCTGAATTGATGAGATGTCATTACATTTTAAATTCAATGGCGAGAGTGTAGAAAATGCCAAACGATAAAAATAATATTTCGGAAACACACATGTAGAACAAAATTTATTACATAATAAAAATGTAGTGCAGGGTACATATAAGAGAATAGTAAATTAATTTTAAACAGTAAAGGCGGGTTCTCGCTAGTCAATTTCATTGATCAGTATCGTTGAATCTATGCCATTGAAAGAAAATCCCTTCAACGATATTGTTCAATAATATTGCCTTTCAATCAAAGTGAAGGGCAGGTCTACTTTTGGTTGATCAACGAAACTGATTCAATAAAATTGAACAGTTATTGACCGTAAGAACAGGCGATCAGCCCTATGGTTCCATCGTATTGCTTTGCCTCGTGTCTTGTTTGACGTTAAGTTTTACTGCAAAAAAGATGTCAAATTTTAAGTGGAGAGATAACCACGTTACAAAGTTTTTAGAACTGTATTAGCGAGAGGAGTGCACTTGGAATATTAAAAGTGAAAATTATAAAAATGTAATATTGCGGGAAAAAAGTTATGAAAAAATCAATGAGATTAAAGATGGCGGCGTCTAGTAAGTCGTTGCTGTTAAACTGTGATTCTAAACTTAGTGAAACAGTGTGTGCATATTGTAGTAAAAATGTGAAAAAACCGTTAACATGCAATACATGTGGCAATTATCACTTTCACCCTAGTTGTGCTGAATTTGCTAAGGTGCTAGGTGCCCAAAACGTCCGCAGTCTATTGAAATCGGTAATTGTACAAAAGAATGCTGTAATTAAAGAACTGCGCGACAAAATTGCTCTTCTTGAAGACTTATTGGAAAAATTAATAAATTAAATTCAAATAAGGAAAATAAATTGCAATGTGAAAATATCAAATCTACCGAAAATACAATTCAATCTGAAGGTCCAAAGATATCAGCTGAATATGTTGCCAAAGATCCAACAATATGGCCTGCGGGTGTGGTCATAAATCGTTTTCTTGTAATTCGCCCAAAAATATCAATGCCGGAAACTTAAACTAGTTTTCTATATTTCACATAAATATACAGTGTCTTCGTTCCAAAATATCTGAATTGGAAGCTTACATTGATACGCTCGACTTAAAATGAATGTGTTAGTGAACACTGGTTAACAGATAGTGAGCTATGTAATGGTCTGACGTTAAATAATTTTTTTTTGTGTTCTTACTTTTTCGTAAAGTTAGTAAACATGGTGGAGTTCTTATTTTGGGAAAATTAGGTATGTGTTTCAATCCGTTGGACACTATAAATCGATTATCAATTGAATTACATTGTGAAATTTCCTCAGTCATGTGTAATATAACGGTAGTGGTAATTTATCGATCGCCAGCTGGAGATTTTAATGTTTTTATGGAAACGATGAATAGCTTATTACTCAACCTTTCCAAACATAAAAAGTGATCATTGCAGGAGATTTCAATGTTAAGTTTAATAATTCTATGGAAATAAACACTTTAAATTTGTGCGGAATGTTCTCGTCTTTCGGTTATTGTCAAACTATAACTTCTGTAACTAGACACAAAAAATTGTCTAGATAATATTTTTATAAACTATTGCATGGACTAATTTAAGTCTGCAACACATGATACTAATCTTTCTGATCACTTTGGTCAAAAACTGACAGTAACAGGCAATATAAGCAAAGAGGCTAGTACAGAATTAAGCAAAAAATGATACGACCTATTACGAGTAAAGGTTGTTATTCCTTATTTTATATGCTTAGCGATTGCAACTATAATTATTTATATGACGAGAGTATTGGTTTTGAAATGAAGTTTAATATCTATTTTCTAAATTTTTGATGTTTTTTAATCGCATTTCCACAAAAAACTTTTAAGACCCGCATTATTGAAAACAATATTTATTGGTTCAATTCGGAACTAAAGTTTCTGAGAAATCAACATTTAAATCAAGTGAAGTTCTTGCCGATAAAAACCGTCTAAGAGCTGTTTATAAAAAAAAATCGAAAAAGCAAAGTGTATTGCAAATGATAATCTAATCAAAAATTAATCTAACCCTATTAGAACTACGTGGAAAATTGTAAACTCGCACAGAAATCAATCCAAAAAACAGAACGGTATTATAAACATTGACGCAAATTCTCTTAATAATTATTTTGTTGGTAGCTCCACAAACATTACAAATGAAAGTATATATTTAAAATCTGAAAATCTACCAGTCCAAAATTCTAAATTTTCTTTTAAATGTATATCTCAAATAGAGGTTAGGCAGATAATATTATCGTTGTCTAATTCTTACTCCAAAGACATATACGGCATATCTATCAAAGTAATAAAAAAATGTAAGTTTGTTTGTGGAACCATTAACAAAGTTAATTAATCTATCTTTTGTTAACGGAATATTTCCTGATATGTTTAAAAAGCCTTAGTATTACCTTTGTATAAAAAGGAGATAGAAATAGATGTGACAGTTACAGGCTCATTTCAATACTACCTGTAATGTCAAAAATCTTTTGAACGTGCCATGTACAATGAAATATCAAAATTTTTTAAATTTTCAAGTTTGTTGTATGTTAAACAATTTGGTTTAGAACCAGTAGGAGTACCTCTGATGCTGTTAATGCGTTTGTTAAACATACCTTAGAGTTTTTGAAAAAGGTGAGGAATGCTTAGCAATTTTTTTAGATTTAAGTCGTGCTTTTGATTGTGTATCTCATAATATATTGTTAAGCAAATTACGTACACTTTATCATTTTGATCAGCCTAGTATTAATTTAATAAAATCATATTTAAGTAACAGAACTCAAGCAGTACATATAAATAATGTAACTTCGTCGGAATTAACTCTAGAAAAAGACGTTCCTCAAGGTTCTATATTACGCCTACTTTTATTCGTAATTTTTATAAATGATTTTCCGTTAAACCTTAAAAATATTTCTGATTGTATATTATACGCTGGCGATGATACAGTTTTAATAGATGATAGTGATCAAAGTAAAATTCTAAAAATTCTGAAGAAGTCGTCACTTCTGTTGATGAGTGGTGCACTTCCAATAGACTTCATTTAAATAGAAATAAAACAATCAAAATGTTATTCACGTTAAAACATACTAATTTAAATACATTATATTATGTAAAATTCTTAGGCATCTTAGATCCAAAACTTATTTCATCGAACATATTAATAACTTGTCATTAAAACTTAGCAAACATCTATTTATATTGCGTCGTTTAGCAGATAATGTGTCTGCATCAGTATTATTATCAGCATATTTTGCCATTTTTCAATCTTATTTAAATTATTGTAACTTAACATGAGGTAATACACCGTCTGCATAAAATTTTTTTTCTATACAACGGAAAGCAATACAAATCGTTAGTGGGCTTAGGTACCGTGATGATTGCAAAAATGCTTTTATAAATATGGAAATACTAACGCTGCCTTGCATTTTTATATCAAACTGTGCAAGTTTGACCAAAAATATGGAACATCACTATCTAATAACATCGGATAATTTTATTTTATTTTGTCGAATTCACAACATGACGTCTGTAAATATTTTTGTAGGTATAGTGCAGCAATAAAATTATTATTATTATTATTATTATTATTATATTAAAATCACGTTTTTCGTTGCATTTCGGCTGTAATTATTACTGCCCACATTTCCTAATGGTAGTATTCCATCAAACTTGTGTTTACGCCATTCACCTGGGATGATAGTACCATTTTCGATATCTTCAATACCGACACATCATGTAGGAAAATATGTACGACTAGTGGTCTTACGGAGCCAGTTGTGTAGAGCACATGTTGCTTTGATAATGCTTTCTGTTGTTTCGATTTTCACTGATATTGGTTTTTCAAATATCCGAAATCTTTCTGCCAAAATACCAAAAGCATTTTCTGAAATTATACGGACTCGTCAAAGCTTGTAATTGAAAACACGTTGTTACAAAGAGAGAGAGGCATCCACAAAAACGCTGTTAGACGGTATATTGAGTAAGTTCTGATCTATAGCTTCATGTAAAGATGATTTCGAAAATACCGTGGCATCATTTACTCTACCATTAGTGCCTACATCAATATATGTGAAGCAGTAATTTGCATCAACTAAAGCAAATAAAATGATGCTAAAAGTATGTTTATAATTGTAGTAATCCGACCCTGTGTGTGCTGGTTTACGAATTACACAGTGTTTACCATTCATCGCTCCACAGCAAGTTGGAATGGTTCCATTTCATCTATGTCACTCTTTCTGGGTAGAAGGAACCTCTATATTAAAAAGAAAAAAGTTTTATAACTTAATGGATTAAATTATCTTCTCAGGCTTTCACACCGACTCAAGATAAAGACCATATTGAATCCGGCCCCCTAAATCCTGACTCAGAATCCCAAACTTCGAACACCGATGAACCCAACAACTTACAAGAACCATCAACACTAGTAACTTTCAAAGGCAAGACTGCAACTAACACGAAGGACGTCTGCTGGTTAACTTAACAATCCTTACCCAAAAGAAAACGAAAAGCTGCAAACCCAATTGATAAATTGCAAAACATATCAGATCAGTGCAAAGAACCCGAGGATGATGAATTTGATCTTTTTTGTAAAAACTTGGCTTGCCAAATAAAAAAAATGCCGCTTAAAAGAGCACTTGTGTGTCAGAAAAAATTGCAATCGGTAATGACCCAAGAAAGACTTCATCAAATTACCTACGCATCATCTCCACAATATAGTGATGGTTCAGGTTCCTCAGCAGCAGCATCATCTTCATATTCCAATTCATCGCAATTTCAGCAGTATGTTCTTTGCAAAACTCAAGAACGGACTTCTAATAGCACAGGATACGCTACAGAAATACTATCGTATCCAAATTCACCAGCATTCCAACCTAGCCAAGACATTATGAGCAAAGCTTTCACGAACCTCTGAACCCTACTTATTGTTAAACTATTTTATCGTTTACTTTTTGTTAGTTGTAAAGATATTAAATTTTTAAACTTATCTTAATAAAGTCTTCTAAGCTATTGTATATTGCTTTACAAACATCTGGCAGAAATTGTAAAATATTGTTTTTGGGCACCCTGTGCACTGTTCACTCAGAGATGGAAATGAATCTCCTGTTGCTAAATATTGTAAAACTACTTGTAACTTTACTTTTGCTGAAAGAGCGTCTCTTAATAACGTATTTTTTTTCTCTGTAGATGTTGACTTTCAGTAGAAGTTTTTCAAATTTTTCTGTGCTCATTCTTAAATGGTTTTTATATGTATCCACATCATTTCTAGCTAATTCCACTAAGAGTTTTGCTAAAGCACCTTCATTTCTGCGTTTTAGGATCCATGGTCTCACCCACCAACAACAGGGTTTTTCTTTTTTCTGTTTCTGATTACGTTTTTTAAACATTCACACATATATTTTTAAAATCATATCGCGGCCCAAACATCTGGGGTAGTTAAGCCAAAATCAGATTTATTTTACTATTTTTTTGTTAATTTCTACCCTTGAATTTTTTTTTAGATTCTGGCTCCCACGAACATCAGCTACCCGACAACCGCTACAACGTAAAAATTACTTGCACTCGTAAAGCAGTACATTAAACGTTATTTAAATTTTAAATGATAATTAACAAAAAAAAAGGTTAAGTGCGTTGTTTTTTTTGCGATATTGATGATCAGCGTTGTTTTGGAATTCCAGCGCTTTTCATTCCAGAAAAAGATAATTAAAACAATTCCCTGATTATTTGTCCATTTTTGTATCTTTAAAAACTTGAATGAGAGATACTGAATGGTGCCTCACACAGTAGCGAGAGAGAAAACCGCAAACGGCAATTGCACATCGGCGAACAATAAACGCAGTAAGATAAGAAGAAAGCCAGAAAAATAGAAGACAAAAGAAAAAGCCTAAATCAAAATAAAATGCTATTACTTAAACAAATATCGACAAATGATGCTTACCAAAATTACTTTTGGGCCTTAACGTTAATACACAAACGATAAATCACTACATTTTAAAAATTTAAAATTGAGTGTTGCTTCTATATACAATATAAAAAACTGTGGGAGGATTAATAAAATACAAAACAATATTTACAACGTAACATATTTATTATCTACCTGTTTTAATTATAATTTTTCTGTAATTGGTGTTAATCTGTTGGGAAATAAATATAATTATAATGAATTTTGTATATTCTCATGAATATTGTAACTACATTTATATCTATAGATAATATTAACTATTGCTTTAAAGACAAATGGTAACCCAAAAATTCGTTGATAGAAACCGTCTCATATTTACCACAACAGTGCAATTTATTGAAAATTACGCCAGAATAATATTCTTGTACTAAATTTTTTTATATTAATTTTTATAGTTAATACAATTGATTTTTTAGGGACCAAGTCTTTACTCATAACATTGCTATAATTTTTATTAATTGTTTGCTTGTATTCGTAAATTTAAGCATGATTAATTAATCAATAGGTAAACAATTGTTCAAAGATTAAAAAATATTAAATTGCCGAGAAATGTAAAGTTTGCTGAAAATCAGGTGCGTTGAAACGTTAGCAAACAATTTAATTAAACACAAATAATCGCATTACAGAAAGTCTTTGTAAATAAAAACGATAGGCAAAACAGTTATTCAATAATGATCGTTGAAGAAATATAAAAATAGTTTTTTTTGAACAATAACGTACAGAAATCTATACAAACAAAAAATTATTTGTGCTTTTATTGGTTTTTAATAATTCAGAAAGTATCTTGCATAAAAATATTAAAATACTGAAAAAAAGCGTTTTTGGGGCCTAGTTTATAAAAAGTGAACTTTGAAGTTTAAAGCTTTAGAAAGCATTTGAGCAATATTTTTTATTAATGTATCGAACATTCACTTCTAATCCCTATTCAAATAATTAATTACTCAATAAGTACGTACATCTGACGTAAATAACGTGTGTTTTTATAAAAGCTTTAAGTGCTTCCATAAAAAAATAATCCGAGCGCGCCGCCGTTCAATATAATTTGTGTAATAAAATTTGAGATTTTCGAAGACACATAAAAAGTTCCCTTTATGGGTATACGTGTTTCTTTATTTCAGAGCAAATGAAATTATTAGTACATTTCCAAATTTCTCTCATAAGAGTTGGTTAAGGAGAACCTTTTTCTCTCCCTTAACGGAATCAAACGTTATAGCTCAATAAAAAATCAAAAGTTTTTTTATGCATCAACGACGTTACATCAATACTGGAATTTTAATTTAAAAATTTAATGAAGATTCTCATTAGTAATAATGTTTCTAAAACCTTATTTTATCTTACATTTCTAACATACACGGGTCCAAACAATTACATTCTGGAAATCGCAATTAACGATTGTGTTACTTTAATTACCAATCTGCAAACCGATATATTATTAGCGTTTGTTTGATTAGCTTTAAGTATGAGCGTACAAACGCATTCGGTGAAACGTTCCCATTAAAATAATCCCTCCGTTAAACTAAGCCAAACTTTTATTGTGAACGAAATCCTCCATTTTACATACGCAAATGTAGTTTCAAAAGCTTCAGTAATCAATGTCCCATCAAATCCAGACGTTACGTATTGTTTTCGCCAAGGGAACTGTGAATGTAATTAGCAACGCGTTTGCATTTCATTAGATAATTGAATTTTTTTTTGTACGGCTTAAATCAATGTAATAAATTTTAATTGCGCCTCGAGAAGTAACAATTCCTAACTTAGCTAAATTATAATGTATAATAGCGTGTGTTATAATTACCAGTTTGAACATAATTTGTTTGTAATAAATCAGTTTGACACGTAATTTTGGTAACAATAATGGCGCGACTATGGTATGTTATACTCTATAGACAGTAATTTATTTTTCAAAATGTTTACATGAACGGCGATATCAATGTTAAATAGTGCAGCAAGAATATTAAACCTTATGCATCAAAGTTTAATGAAATGTAAGTTACCGATGTTCTGAAAAGCTTACGATAACAAAGTTCGGGCAAAGTTTTTCGTGGCTTACTTCAAGAAAGTGTTTATTTAAATGAGATGTAACTTATCTGATCGAATCGGTTTAATGTCAGATGTGCAGATGAATAAATGTAATTTCTAATTTTTTACATCAATATCGCAAAGCTGATAGCACTCCTGATAGGCATAAAATGACGAAACACGTATAGGGTAGATGTTCGCGTGTGTTTGCAATTACGTTATTTATTAGCAGATGGTTTTGGAAGTACACAAAATACTTCAAATATTTCAGTGACATTATATTAATATACTTCTAAAATACGTCTATTTGTAAAGTAATTCTAAGCGTAGATTGTGAAATAGGTAAATAAATATTCAACAGTAGTTTTCTAGAAATAATTATTCTGCCATTTAAAAAATATATAAGAAAAATAATAAATATTTAATTATTTATTATGTTTAAGTAACATTGTATTAATATAATTCACATTTATTTATTCAAAACTGTTAAATATTTTTAAACGAAGAAGTAATTGTTTTACAATTTAACAATTGTTATTTTTATATTAGAATTAATGAAAGATAAAATATATTCAAGATATATTCATACATATTTTATATGCTTAATGAAACATATTAAATACCTATTATTTGTTTTTTTGAAATACGTTTCTTAAGTGGAAGGATGTTAACTGCCAGTATATTTTATAATTTGGGAGGGATATCACCTATTAAATCATCTTCAAACAACTTTTTATATTACTTAACAAAATGTCCTCAATCAAAGTAGATGATGATTTCTCTAAAAGAAAACAATTGTTTTACATTGCATATACTTAAAAAATTAGATTATATTTTAACAGCTGTACTCAACAAATTATGGTTTAATTATAGTACATATACGAGGGTGGTCTGAAAAGTTTCCGACCTAACATAGCTACAAGAATTTTTATCTTAAGATTTATTTTTATTTTTCTACATAGTCTCCTTGTGACTGTATACACTTCTCCCAGCGATGCTCCCATCTCTTTAATACGATTAAATAAAATCCGTCCAAATAGTACTCGACGTTCTTCTACGCAAAATAATTGTTCACGAAGGTGATTGCCTCCTCATTTGACAAAAATATTTGTCCTTCGAGCGCAGTTTTTAGTTGAGGAAACAGAAAGAAGTCGCTTGGGGCTAGATCTAGTAAATAAGGTGGATGGTCAAGCAGTTCAAACCGTAATTTATGGATTTTTCCTATGGCAACTGTTGAGGTGTGTTGTCTTAGTAAAATAGGATTTTCTTTTTCTGCAAATGTGGCCGTTTATTTGCAATTTCTGCCTTCAGTTTGTCAAGTACTAATGCGTAGTATGCTCCTGTAATGGTTTTCTCTTTTTGAAGATAATTGATTAGGATAACTCCATGACTATCCCAAAAAACATTCGTCATCACTTTCCCATCCAAAAAAACAGATTTTGCTCTTTTTGGAGCCGGTTCCCCCTTTGCAGTCCACTGTTTTGACTGTATTTTTGTTTTAAGCGTATTCAAGTTTTATCTATAGTAATTAATTGGCGCCAAAACTCGGATTTATCGCGCCTAAACTGCGCCAACAGAGCATTGGAGATGTTCATTCGAACACGTTTTTGGTCTAACGTTAGCAAACGCGGCGCTCAACGCGCAGACAACTTTCTCATGCCTAGATCTTTATTTAATATGTGATAAACACGTTTTTTCGACTCATTGCCTCTGCTATCTCTCTCACTTTAATTCGGAGGTTGTTTACCCTCATTTGGTGAACTTTAGCGATGTTATCGTCAGTAGTTACAGTTTTTGGACGTCCCGAACGTTCATCATCTTCCAAGCTCTTAAGGCTACGTTTAAATTCAGCTGCCCAAAATTTTACAGTTGTAAATGACGGTGAAGAGTTCCCGTACACAGAGTCTAACTTATCTTTAATTTGCGTAGGCGTATTCCCTTTCAAAAACAAATATTTTATGACAGCTCGATACTAGATTTTCTCCATTTTCACAAAAATACTCACATCGACTCACTCAAACGACTGTGAAATAAAAACTGCGCGTCTAAAATGGCTGAAACTTTGATGTATTGCTGTCAAAAGATGCACAACTAAATTCCCTTTCAGACCGACCTCGTAAAACTTTACTTCAAATGAGGATTGCAGATGCACAAAACCGTGAAAAGCAAAACTAAGAGCCCAACCACACTTTAAATTTAACTGGGTTTTTTTACAAACAGAAACGCAGAGAAGTTTACACTTTCCACTCTTTCCACGATATTTTTGGTCATGATCACCGACCTCGAGAAATCTATATTTTTTTAAATACCGGAGAAGTTTTTAATCGATGCATTTTACGTGCAAGTGTTGAAAAGTAAAAACTGATATAAATATGTCAGGTAAGTATACTTTCTTACGCAATATCGATGAAGTTAAGTTGCAGTCGCGTTTTGTTTCGGCATGGTGTCTCTGGGAAGCTTAATCCACGGCGACGTATTCAGTTTTAATACTAGGAATCACCTGCCCAAGATTTGGGCACAAACCGGTTGAATCCACTCATTCTTAATACGTTTCCTCGTCTTTAACAAAAATCGGCGGCGGTGATTTCAACATTTTTGTCTTCTTTCTCTTCAATCTGTTAGCAGGTCATTAAATTCTTCGAACTCAAGAACATTCGCTTTGTTGTCACAAATGTGTCTCATTGAAATGCAATGAAAGTCTGATTTTTTACAACTGCACCGCCATTCGTAGCTTCCTGTGCATTTCTACGAATTTCCGGAATTCTTGTCACTGGTATGAACCTTATTTTGTTCGTTTTCTATCCACACTGCAATAGACCTAATTTGTTTCCCATCAGCCACTATTGATGATAGGTTCTGTTTCTGTGAAAACGAGTTGTTTTTGAAAAAATGGAGCAATTTTTGGTCCTTACCTCAAAAAGTATCGATTTGAGTAATTGGCGGAAAAGTATCAAAATTTTTACATTCCGTCATTTTTTCGCGTGGAAATGTGCCATAACCAGAAAAATGTTGGTCAGAGACATCTAGACTAGTAGATTTCCGTCAATCCAAACGAATCTATTTGTTTCTGAAAAACACATTTTCAAGCTTATATCTCAAAAAATATCGATTTTTTGAATTTGGTCAAGAAGACTAAAATCTTTGGTCAAAAAGACTAAGATCGTTTGTACGAGCACGACATTAAGTCTTATACCCGATCAAAAGTATTTAACCCTTCTTGCGATTAGTGGGGGGTTCCGGGGGATCGAGATTCCAAATTTGTACTTAAAAAACATTTTTCCCTTGATTATTATCCCGTTGTAGAAAGTCATCAATTTTAACGCTTTCTTGTATTTAAAAATTCCTCAGGTCAATAAACAGCGATTGGTCATTATTCATCTCCATCAATTGTTGTTTAAGCTAGAGTATAATCTGGGAGAATTGCGTAAAATATACAGAGTGCATCGTATGTTGTTTAAAGTAAGTTTCTTATGTGACCGGCATCGGTTCAATAGACGGACCTGCGAACTGAATCAGCTGTTGTGCTTGCGTGGCTTTTTTTTTGTTAAATACCTCGTGAGGGATTTGTTTAAAGGTTGTAGAACTGTAAGTACAATTATTTACAAAATAAATCTTACCGGTGAAGTTTTATTAATTAAAACGTATCAATTTTTATTCGAGGATTTTTAAAACGGAAGCGGTTACACCTCACTTAGCCTAATCTATTAGAATTACGAAGACCAGAAAAGATTTTCGTAATTGCCACTAAACGATCTCGGTGTTTTTGAGAAGCCACATTAATTTGATTGTGCTATCGGTGCCAACAGAAGCCCCCTGCGTGGAATCTAACCTGCTGCAGTGGGACTCAGCTTAGCGATGCTTGAACTGGTACTCTAGGTAAGTAATTAGCGGCTTGCTAATGGATAAATACAGTTTAGTTAATAAACAGGTGCTTAAAATGTAAATTGGTCACCCCAGGACTTGGAGGTTTAGATCTGTAGGGTTACAACTATACTAAGTGACATAGAAAGAAGAACACCCAGTAATAATGAATATTTTGTAAATTTTTTTTGGAAATATTTTTGTTTATATTAAGATAAAAACGATCAATTTTTCAGCCATATTGCCCTAGCGGTTGTTTTATTAACCTCATTCATAAACACTTACGATTAAGTAGCCTTAAAACAATGAATTAAGCATTTGTAAGTACAGTTGTCATTTAAGCAATTTAAATTGCATTTCAAAGAGCTTCTTTAATTCAATCACAATGCCTCCAGTGCGAAGACGCCATAATTTTCGGCAATTAAGCGAGTTTGATAGGGGTAGAATTGTGGGATTGCGTGAGGCTGGTTTGTCTATGAGAGATATAGCCGCTAGAACGCAACGGAGTTTAAACACTGTGGCAGTCTGTGTTCGGGCATGGAACCAAGAGGGCCGTACACGAAGAGCGAGAGGTACAGGACGTCGTCGAAGAACCACAGAACGCGAAGATCGCCGTCTTAGACTATTGGCTTTACGGGACCGCTTCTCTTCTACACGGGCGATTGCGGACCAGTGGTTTGAAGAACATGGAAGACCGATTGAGATGCGAACCGTTTATAGACGGATAAGAACCTTTAGGGCTCTTTTCATACCGTCCCCTTTTGTGCTACCACTGACTCCAGAGCATCGACGTTATCGTCTAGCGTGGTGTAGAGAACCGGCAAATTGGGACCAAGAATGGAATTCAATTGTCTTTAGTGATGAATCCAGATTCTGTTTGGGTATGCATGACGGTCGTGAAAGGGTGAGAAGACGGCGCGGTGAAAGACAAGATCCCCAATTTTCTGTGAATAGGCATGTGCACCACACAGTTGGAGTTATGGTATGGGGAGCTATTGCTATTGGAAGTAGGTCACCTTTGGTCTTCATTAGAGGTAACATGACCGCTGCACGCTACATCCAGGAGGTCGTAGACCCTCATATTGTACCTTATGTTCAGACCATCCCCAACAGCACATTCCAACAAGACAACGCACGACCTCATGTTGCTAGGGTTTCTTTGGCTCATTTTGAGGCCAATCAAATTGCTTTGTTGCCTTGGCCACCAAGATCTCCCGATCTTTCGCCCATCGAGCACGTCTGGGATATTATGGGAAGAAGATTACTCAATTTACCTCACCCTGCACAAACTCTAGCGGCTTTGCAGCATCAGTTACAAATAGCATGGGATGAGATACCTCAAGAAGAAATCGATCACCTCATTAGAAGTATCCTCAGAGGTGTTAATGAGTGCACAAGACATCGTGGTGGAGCAACACATTATTAAGTTTTCTGAAGAAGTTAACAGTTTAATTTTTATCAAATTTTGATCGTTTACTAATCTAATTCGTATACACTAGTATACCAAAAATTGTTCAAATAAATTCATTATTACTGGGTGTTCTTCTTTCTATGTCACTTAGTATATTATAAAAGACGTGGCGTACATTAATCACTGGATCCTTGTACAATAGTCGTAACTGGGAAGAGTACTATAGCCAAGTGACGCAATGATAACTTCACTACCATAACTACCTCACTAAATGTACAATCATTACATACTTTGCAATTAAAATATATCAGCAGAGTTCCCGGCGGTAATAAACAAAAAATTTTCAAAAATAAAGAAGCTACGGAATCTTTCCATCTATTATCTATTATCTAAATTTTGACCCCAACACTGGACAAACCTTTCGTTTTGTTTATAAAAATTTGAGTTACAGGAATTTAAAAATTAATTTAGGTATTATTTCAAATATTGCATCCCCTTTTTGCTCGTTTCCCTCGCGTCGCTTGTGCATTAGTAGGCAAATTTTGTGCCCTAGTGACACAAAATGCTATTTATAGTTTATAATTTTGTTTTGAATCCATCCCTTTCACAAAAAAAACTGTTAAAGTTATAAAATTCTGTGTCTTCACTACAGCTAGCTTAGTAAAACCGTAGACAAAAAACTACCATCCAATCGTTTGATTTGGTTTTGCATGCTACAAATTCCCCTTCTTTATAAATCCTTAAATAGCCATAAAATTAGCAATATGTTCTTTTAGATTCTTTGCCCTATTTTATCTTATCTACTCTATAGTATGACCAAAGCTTAATATAAAAATAACAATATAAGTTTTAAACAAATAATTTTTAACCCCTACTAATTTTAAAATAATAACTATTTGATAAATCTGTTACGGTTTTATTTTCAAAGGTAGAACGTATGTCAAGAGTATTCTTAAAACGTATGTCGTGTGTAGCATGTTACGACGAAAGTCAAATTTGCCGCCCATGTTACTAATTTTTTATTGGTGAAAATAAAAATCCGAGACGAACAGCGGACATTTTTCTTTCTTTCTACACGGGTGTTTTTGGCGTGCTTCATAAAGTTAAAATTTTATTGATAAATTACTAATGTGTGATTCAAAATTTCTAAGTCGAATTGGTGTTTAAATTTAAATCCGGTCGATTTCCCCGTGAGTATATCTTGCTTTCTTTTCTTTCGTAGTTCTAATTACGACGTATGCTTTTAACACGTTGGGTTGACCTTATGTTCTCATCGTGTATTACACCTGGATAACTCCTAGAGGTGCTGGAATGGCTAATTAAGAACCTTTCCTTATAAAATTAACGACTACTACGGTTTCGCATTCAGGTAAGCTGCAAACAACCGGTGGACACTACGGTCTGCAGGGGTCGTTCATGCTGCATAATTTCTACTTCGAGGGAACATTATTGCCTTACATTCTTCGCTACATACTTCCCTTAAGGGAAATCCTGGGGTTACCTACCTTTTGGAGCTGTCGAATACGGTCGCTTTACTTAGAGCGGTTAAGGCTAAAACAAAAGGCTTTTTGGGTTGGCGGGAGGTACTTACCTTTTTAATTGTAAACTATATTCGACAGTCTCTCTATTTCTGTCACATTCTCCTAGTACTTTAAGATTTGTTTGCTGTATTGATTTGTCTGTTTGTCTCTCTGATTTGTGTTCGATTTAGCGTATTAGACCTTAAGTAAAACCTGTTGATCTCCTGTTGGTCAGTTTAATTTTTTTCTATTACCCAGCAGGTGTCGCCTTGTTAAGCAGCAGTCTATTTCTTTACAGTTCTCTAAAGACTCCTTACTCACCGACGAAGCCGGACGCTGCTGCTCTAACTACTAGAAATACCGGATCCTCCACGAATTTAGTGCGCTACATCGAACCAAATTCCCTTACTTTTTCTCTCTAGATTGCACCGCTATAGCCGTCACTTTCTCTCGTTATTTGTAAACAACAACCGTTCCACATGCAAATAAATTAAACATTTTATTAACACTTTTGTAATTAATCTTGTTGAGCACTATTTTCCGATTTGGTTCAAATTGGTTTCTATACCCAGATAGTGCTCAACTATGGCTCTAAGTACTACGATGACTGTGTGAATGCAGTGGAGATATAGCCAATGACAAGGAAAAGGCGAATATTTTGGGCACATGCGGGTTGAACATTTTATTTAAATGGTTTAAAAAAGCCCCAACATTTTTTTAATTCTGATAATATTGGTATTTTCTTGGATTGCAGAGTTTTTCTTAGCAATATTTTACTACAAGAGATATTTCCTTATTGTAAGTTGATAAGAAATTCAGAATAACATAAAAACTATAATTCGAACACGTTTTTTGATAGCAAAGCTACCGTTATCGGTAAATAAATGATTCAAGAAAACCATCACAATTTATAATGAACACATTGATATTAAAAAGAATCAAGTTTATTCTATTATACACTTTCATAATTATTTCTCTATAGATTATTGCATATGACATAAACAAAGTGTTTTTTAAAACGAAGCGTTTTAGTTTGCCCTATATATGCTTGATTACAATTTTTGCAATTTATTTTATAGATTACCGATTCATCACACATCTCTATTGGGTTTTTTGCATTGACTGAAATCCTTTGCAGGTACAATTACTGTTCTGTAATGAATCTTTGTAAACATTTTGTGTAAATCTTTTGAGTGTTTGCGTTTAATTTATGTCTGTTTCTTAATTAAGTTCTAGCGCGGAAAACCATTATACGTTGGTATTCACCAAATTTTTAACAATGGATACTTTAAACAAAGATAATGATTATTGTAGCAAAAATTTAAAAAAAAAATAAAGTATACATAATTCCGGGATTTAAAATAATTTGGGCTTGATATAAATATTTGTTCACACTACAACAAAAGTTTTCAGCATAAAACATCACAAATATTTATTTACACCGTAGTGAAAGAATTCGAAAAATAATACAAAAACCTTAATTAAATTTACTAGACGTAACAAAAGTCTATGTAAATAGAATACTTTCTCATTAATTATTATTGACAAAAAAATTGTATATCTAGGAAAAATTAATTTAATTAACGTTATGTTTACGTCGACGTATATGTAACATCAACGTGTACTTTCCACTTTATACGTTTTCCAGTGTTTTTTCCGATTAAACCAATATTATTCTGGGACGGAATTAATACGTGTACTAACACAGTTCCGTGTATAACTTTGAATAGATTGTATGAAGCGATACTATACATTTTTTAAATTAAAAACAGAAAATTTAATAATTTATTAAATTTTCGGCAAAAAAATAAAGGTGCTAATAAATTTTCTGTTACTTTTTATCAAAAATATTAATTTTACGTGTGTATGCGAAGAAGTGCAGACGTTGTTATTTAAAGTGGAAAGTGACATTTGATTTATAAAGTGTAGTTATAATTAATAAAAGTAAAGAGTGAGTGAAAAAGACAAGTTAGATCTAAACAGTTAACCGATTTTTCTATTGTAATCGGCAGTGTTATCGAGTAGATCATAAGCGGTAACCAAACGTTACATCTGATAAACGGGGCATCACTTTATATTTATACGTAAATTTACAAAGGTTATTGTAAATAAGCTACTGAAAACTGTCATTTTGGGGCAGGGCACTAACAGTAGCGCGATTAAAGTCTGAGGTATTTAAAATCAAATACAAAGCGAAAGAAATAAAAAAGATATAGCTACTTATATGAAGTAAACATGTCAGACCGAGAAAGTGTAGATAACTCTGAATCAAAACGAAAGAGACAGGAAGATCTAAGGGAATGCTTTAAAAAAAGCAAAAGATTACGAGAACGCCTATAAGAGAAGAAAAAGGAGAAGTTAGAGGAGTCATGGAAATATGTAAAGAAACTCTCCAAGAGGTGTGGAATTTTAGAGGAGAACAAAAATATGGAGGGCAAGATAAAAAAAATAATGAAGAAATCAGGGAGCTAAAAGAGGAATTGCGTAAGACTAACGAAAAGTGGAAACGAAATACAAGAGAATAGAGGATTAAGTGGAGAAGCTGGAAAAGAAAATAGAGATAGAAATAAAAAGAAAAGTAATCTCGTAATTAAAGGGTTTAATACAGAAAAGAAGAGAGAAGGATTAAAGAAGGAAATAGAGGAATTTTTAAAAACAGAATTAAATGTAAAAACAATAAATGAAGCAAGGAAAGTAAACAAAAATTTAATACTAATCAAATCAGAACATTTTGGAGACAAAATGGAGATAATGGAAAACAAAATTAAGTTGAAGAGAAAGAACTTATTGATAGACGATTACTTAACAAGGCAAAGAGACGTACAAAGGAAGATAAGATCAGAAGCAAAAAGACTAAGAGAAGATGAAGCAATGTAAAAATAGAGTATATGAGATTAATAGTGAACGGAGAGGTGAGGAATTGGAACCAGGTAGAGAAGGCGATGGAGAATACTCAGACAAAAAAACTGATAGTAAAAGACAAGTATAACAATAAAGATCAGACAAGGCAACAAAAAAGGAAAATGAGTAAGGCAATGATTAAAATAATTTTCTGGAATGTGGCGGGTGTAAGAAATAAAGATAACCAGTTTTGGAATTACATCGACAAATTTGACGTGGTGGGGCTACAAGAAACATGGCTTAAAGAAGATAATTCAGATAGAAAGCTGCGGAAGACGCAGTGATGAAGCAACATGAAAGGAAGATCAAAGGAGGAATATTAACGGGAGTAAGAAAAATATAGGAAGAAAAAGAAGAAAAAGAGGCAGAAGAAATAAATACACAAAGGGGATAGCAAGGAAAAGAATAAAATGGAAGAACAACAAAGCATTACATGTAATAACGGTCTACAATAGGGACATAAAGGAAATAAGACAGAAGGGAGAGCAAATGCTAGGAGAAATTAAGGAAGACTTACTAATAATTGGAGGAGATTTTAACGCAAGAATAAGGAAAGAGAAAGGAAGACTGAAAGACGGTAGAATAAAAGAGAAAGTCAAAAGATAAAACTATAAACGAGTAAGGAAGAAAATTATTAAAGTGAAATATAGGCAAGAGAACAGAAGGAATTATTATTTGAAAAATGGATGTGCAAGAAGTGAAGTAAAAAGACAAAAGGGAGATGGGAGTTGAGATGAACATAATACAAAAGACAAGAACATACAAAACAAGAAAGGATGGAAAAATTAGAAATTCAAGGTGTAATAGAAATTATGAGAAGATAATGGAAAAGA
Organism: Abscondita cerata; assembly: GCA_030710515.1. NCBI lineage: Eukaryota > Metazoa > Arthropoda > Insecta > Coleoptera > Lampyridae > Abscondita > Abscondita cerata. The sequence goes on along the minus strand of JALBCR010003083.1, from coordinate 45,181 downwards.
AAGACCAGAATATATATAAGCAAATACTGGATAGAAGATGAAGAAAGGAAGTGTAGATTAAGTTTGTGCTATTGTTACGGTGTAAACCACAATAGAATGGTGTAAGAAAGATTAACACAAAATTTTGGGACAAGGAAGTAATGGTTCTTGTCCTCCAAAAAGGTCAAAATAGTGTGTGTGTTACAAAACAACATCAAGGTAATACCAAGTTTCACTAATATCTTTTGAAATAAAGAGCCAGAAATCAAAACAAAACAGGCCGTGTGTTTATTCAAGTCATGGAAAATCGTGGTTTCAGAAATTTATGAGTAGAAATCAACCTGTATCAACTATCGCGCACAACGTGCACCGCAAATCTTTTAATTTTCTTGGTTAATTGTTGGAATTGCAAATTGCCTTTTTTTATTATCAGGAGTCGACACCAGATGTCACACATTCTTCTTTTTATTGTGCTAATCCACATTTTTTGCATGGTGAATTTGCTCAAAACGTAATCTGAGTTCGCTAAATTAGCTGTAAACTCTTTCTGACAATTAAGGATTTTAATGAATTTTGTATTTCGTAGCAAACGTATTAACAAAAGTGCTTTCCTAAATGCTTGTGCTTTAGTAGGCTTTGAAACTTTTCAAACTATCTTAGAAAGTACTGGCTAGAATATCTTGAGATCCTAAAATGTTCTCAAGAAAAATATCTAGTTTCTGATGCGTTATCTCACCCTGTACCTACCTGCTATAGACTTCTGGGATTATTTGCAGATACTCTATATTTCTTTACAAAGATTGGAATTTCGAAACCTACAAAGCAAAGACTGAAGATAATAATAATTTAGTCAGATGGTCTTTTAATTTTAATGCCAAACTATCTCATAAGTTCTGTAAAGTTTGTGCTGTCATTAAAGTTGGACCTATCCGTTAATGGTGAATTCTGGAAATTCTTTTTCCTCTTCTTTTTTTTCTCTTGTACGAGGTTTTACTTTATCTGGGGGTTGCGTAGTATAAAAATGAAGAAGTGTCAAAGCTTTTACTTTCGGTAAGGTTTGAATTAGCTTTGAAACTTATCTGTAAAAGTCCAACAGGCAACTATTGGTTCAAAACCCAAGTCCTTATTTGGAAGGAAAATTATGGGTCCTACTTTTTTTCAGTTTTGCTATTGTAGTGAGGAGTTCTTTTGGAGTTTCAGATACCCAATCTACAATCTACAAACATCCTACAGTAGCAACCGGCGGAGGAGCAACGCCTGCAGCACCAGCAACGTCGACAGCGAGCAAACAGCAAATCAGGAAGCAGCGTGCACCAATAGACAGCGTTTGGTGCGACACCAACCAATAGCATCGGCAGCTGCTGCATGTAATGAAAGAATTTTTATTTTCATTTCTACGCGCCTTAAACAAGTAGTAGCTAAGAAGTCCGATCGCTTAAACTTCAACTCTGGCTAAACAAACTTTACTTAAAATTGTTATTTTCCATTTTGATCCATGTATGTCCATCTCTCCTTCGTTCTTTGTTTGACGTTTCGCTAACCATGCTGTTACCTTCTTCAGAAGTTACTAGAGGACTGATGTTGTTGTCCTCTGCTTCTCGTAATATACCTATGTTCTGCTACGGTTAGTTGATGATGTCGATCAGTGACGGGTGGTTAGTTTTCGATGATTGGTTGGTCTTCCGTGTGGTGTTTACTAATTGTGTGGTGATGATTGTTCTTTTTGTGAAGAATTAGTTTTCATGTGTTGCTTAAGCGGTAATTATCTTCTCGATTGAAGGAAAAACGGACAAACACTGCTCAACCCGGAAGATAACATTCATACATTAAACTCTACTTAACGACAACGACTACGCAAAAATGGCATCTGTTTCGAGATAACGATTTCAAAAAACCGACAAGATGACAAACCCAGCAAATTCAAAGCTCATGCGAACAACAAGCATGGAAGTACCTAGGATGACGATTTTGAATCATTACAAAAAAACTCCGAAAATTCAAACCCGATACCTTCGTTACCAGTAACAGATTTCCAAATCTTTCCGAAGTAGCTCATCACATAACAGGGGAGGATGACAACCCTACCATCAGCGAAAGAGAGCATTTAAAAAGACATAGGACCCAATCGTTCCCAAAAAAATAACGATTTCTCTCCACCATCTGACGAAAGAAACAAAACGAAATCAAACGAAAATGATTGACGTAAACTTAAAGTATGTAAAATCGATAGCGTCGAACTTCAAACTGAAGACAACTACTACAAGCTGCAATGGTTGATGAAACGTAAGAAAATTCAGTTCTACACGTACGAACTTCGGTCAAAGAAAAAGCTAAAGACCGTCGTCAGGGTAAACACGCAGGAAATTTCCTTAAACGTCGTCCAGGATGACATAAACAAACAAGATTATAAAACTACAGAAGTACCACAAATGAATGTGGGAAACGGTCACCCTTTTCAATTTGAGCTCCTAGTTGAAATTAGCAAATAATTCAAATCTATACACAACATATTTACCATACGAAGAAATAAATAAATAAGCAACATAACTGGAGTCTGCGGACTAACAGTTATCGTGGAATCCTTTCAAAATTTAAAATTTGTTATCGTTTAGTGTTTCAGATGCTAGATGTTATGGTGACTTCAAACGCATAAATAACGGCAAATATCTCCAAAATGCAGCAAAAGCCCCAACGACCCAAGTGTCCACAAAAACCAAAAAAAAAAAACAAAAAGAACTCAAAAAACGACAAACAGAACCAACACCAAAAAAAATCTGAAGAAACCAAAGAATCTAACAACAATATCTAGAAATGAAGAGGAAAAAGAAAAAAATTTTAAATTTTATCAAAGCAGAGGATCATAGATAGCATAGTGCTAAATCCTATCCTAAATGGAAGGGAATTATTATGAAATGTGGAAGTAATGGTCGTCGTGGCTGGAATAACAATAAAGTGGCTGACAGTGTGATTTTACATCTTTCACGAAAGTCTGAGGACGAGATGTCTCAGTTCCACATTTATGACATTTATTGCGTCGGTTATAAAATCTCTTACCATGATAATCTCCCTAGAGTGTCATATTCTTTTTTTATAATTTAGTCTTCTCCTTATAAGTCCGTTGTCCCTTTATCTTTCCCATGGCTCTGGATAGTAAGCCTGTATTTTTGTTATGTTTTAGGGCTATTATTCTCTAGGTCTGCTTTTTTTTCTTAGTCTGTTTTGTTGATTTTAATACTTTATCTATTATGTGTGAAATTTAATAGACTGTCCACAAGTATCTAGTTTTTTGTTCTTTGTTGTCTTTTCTTGATCATTATTTAGTGTTCACTTTACTTGAAGTAACCCAACGGCTTTTGCAACTTGAAAACACTACAGTATGAGAAAAATCTTTTTTCTCTGCTACTATTCTTTTGGGGGTTGGTTTTCTTAGCGTTGGATTTTTGTGAATTGTTCTTTTGGTTTTTTTTTGGTTTTTATCCTGGTCTAACGCTTAAATTTTGACTGTTCTTTTTAGCATTTTTTTGGTCCTTTTTTTTCATCGCTTTATAGCTGAGTGTTGCTAGGGGGGATTTGTTACTAACAAAATTGATCGTAGCATTGTCGTTCAATTAATTAACATTAATCTTGCTACTTGTTAGTTTGTTAGGGCCATGAAAATCTATATGTTAAAAAGCGCACGTCACAAACCTGTAATTGACATATATTTTTGCTAGAAGTTTAATCGCTAAAAACGACTAGATTCGGTGAATTTTACAAAAAACTTCCATTAATGAACCAATTTCTGACATCCCTCAATGCTCCAATTTTTAAAAAATAACCAATTTCTGGCATCCCTCAGTGTTACAATTTTACTACCTAAGACTCACTTATGTAACTACACGCCATGCCCCATCGAATTCCAAAGATTTTTATCGATAATTATAACAAATTTTCATTTTAGAATAAATTAGCCTATGTTCAATAAATAAATTAGTTTTAAGGTAAAGTAACTAAAACTTTCGTTGAAGTTTGCTGAGTGTGACAAACAATTATTAATAATCATGATTTAAAATATTTAAAAGGGGCGTAATAAATTTTTTTTTGTTTCCGAAAGACAAAAAGCCTAAAAATACTTGCCATAAATTTATTATTTCACCACTCACGTTAGTCACAATTTATTTGTATTTTCAACCTTTTTATTTGTTTTACGCAACCGTAAATTTACGATTTGGAACGAGCACTTTTTGGCGAAAAATTTTATAAAATGCGGAACCTTAATCAAAAGTAAATTACATATTTTACTTTGTATATTAGATTATATACAAAACAGTAATGGCACAATGCAGGTTAAAGTGCTATTTTCGAGTCCATATTTTATACAGCTTATATAACGCTATAATATTCCGTCCTTTCTTATGTAAATCACGTAACGATTTCATAACACATGAAATTGCGCAAATAATGAACATTTCGTGAAGTATTTACATAAATACAATGTATCATCTACTTTAGTTTAAAAGGTCAACATTTATAAATTTTGTTTCCTGAATATAAGCGAAAATAACGAAGAGGAAAAGAATCAAGTCTTCTTTTCAAAAACGTAATTAACTTTTTGTGTTTAATTTCTTATTGTTAATTTTTACGGAATAATAAAGAAAGTTTTGAAGAAATTTATCTTGCTGAAAGTTTCACTCAAACATAAATTACTCATTGTGTACATAGACTTTTCAGGACAATGCAAATTCAGGTTAAGCTGAGTATAGGCATTAATGAACACATTGCGTACCTACTAATTTTAGATAAAGTACCTAACATTAACAATACGGTCGCATGCACTAGTAATGAAACTTTACGTTGGCTTGTTTACTTCCAGTTGATGATTTGCATGCAGCTCGCAGTAATTGGTTGTAGATCAAAGAAGTATATAACTATTCAACTCGAGAACAATTAAATTTTATTTTTATTACACATCAATTTGCGCCCATTTTCATTTATTACAACTCCACATACGAATGAGAATTCGAAAGCAGTTGTCGAAAAGAAAGTATCGATAACCTTACCTTTAAGGAGAGAGTTTCGTTTGGAATATAGAATTCAATTTCATTTTCCATAACCGTGAAATTATTGGACTAAAATTATTTGGGTGATAATAAAATCTTTACGAAAAATCTTACTCAGCGCGGTAAACACAAGCCATGATACGATATCACTGAACGAAAATAAATTACAAGTTGCAACGCTTAAATATTCTGCACGTTAACATAACTTATTTGATTGAATTAATTAGGTGTAAAGTCTTAAGATAAAACATTGTTTAAGATTCTAAAGCGTTACTTTAACACATTAAGGCGCAAATGAGGCGTCTTTCATTCTTATTTGTACCCAATATAAAATAAGAAAAAAGATTTAATTTATCAAAATTTAAAAATTTGGAAACTAGATTCATTATTAGTCTAAGTAAAATGTTAAAATGTTATTTGATTGGGTTGTAGGGAGGATCCTTGCTGAATATAAATCTAAATTTTTGGGATTCTGCCCCCCCCTCTAAATCCTCTATAATCACAAGAAGGTTCAATTTCTTTGATCGGCTACAACTCGCGATGTTGTGGTCGTACAAAGTGATCGTTTTGCAAGGAATTGAGTGCGCTACAATTTTAGTACTCTTTATCAAACTTGAAAAATTGATATTTTTTGAGTTTATCTCGAGTGTAGCTTGAGAAATGGTTTTTTTAGAAACAAATGGATTCCTGGAGGTATCGAAAGAAAAAGTGCTCCAAGTTTTAAACAATGTAGGGATAGGCCAAGGAATCGTAAAATTGGGGTAATTGGAAACGGTAAATGTTAATTGCTTCGTATTTAAAATGATCGCCAACAATACGCATATGTAAGTTGGCTTCATGGTTATTAAAGTTTCAAAGGATAATTTGAACAATTTGTCTGTTTGCTTCACATTTGTGTGTGACAGAAAAGTCTTAACAACAAACCAGTTGATCATTTCAATTTGGTAAAGTGAGATTTCACATATACGTGCTCTATGATGAGCAAGTTCCTCAGAGCATGTACTGTAGAGTTGCATCAAAACCAAAGCGAGAATATGTTACCGCGCATATTTTGGAAACTCTTTTTAAAAATGAAATTTCTGGGGAGGACTGGTATTACGCGATTATGAAAAGCCGTCGACGTTTGTTTTAAAAAAACCAGAACATCAACAGAAAGCCTAAAAAGACGCCGGAAAACCAGACATTATTTACAATTTTTATGAAAAACTGGGTGCTAACAAAGTGTCAAGTAACATATCGAGAAATGTCATGTTTTGTTTTTAATGTTTTTGTACTAATCCAAGGAGGTCGAAAATCATTGAAGAAAAGAGTGTTCCATTATCCAAAGTATTAGGTGGATGGTGTCCAGAGCCTATTTTAGTCCTGGCTACTGCCGATCTACTTGGCATGTCATTTAAACACAAAATCATCATGACACAATAGAGAAAGGACAAGAATTTAATGATAAGAAGCAATTTTTTTTGACATTTGGTAAAATAATTTAAACATTATTGTCGAGTCTCTATGCAGCAACAAATATTTTCGTTTTTTAGTTTTTTGCAATAAAGAATGCACTCACCATTTTTTTTCTCTTAGATTTTTTATTTTCTTTATTTTGCAACTGTGAGTAAATTGCAATTACACCGTCATCTTCACTTGATGACATTACTTTGGGGGTCATCTTTATGTCGCATACTTGTGTCATGTCAAAATTGCGCCGTTGTCGCGCTGCTTTGATGGAACAAAAACCTATTAATATTTAATTGTTTTTCATAAAAATCAGGTTCAAGAAAAAACTATACTCGAATTGTGTTTCAATTGCTAAGCTATCATTATCATTAACGAACTGACATTATAAGCTTAGCTATTAAAACACGTGTTCGTGTATAGTTTTTTGTGCATTTTTTTAGTGTTTTCCTTTTTGTTACAGACAGACTCTGCAGTTTATAATTCTATTCCTTTGATTTAAATTTTATGGTACGCTGATGGCAGTTGTATTCTCAGAAACTTATTTGCTTAATTATATACCATTAATGTCAAAATGTATGATATTATAGTCTACACATTATTACGAAATAAGGCAAAAAACACTTTCTGCAAATTGCTTCAAGTCATCAAACAGTTAAAGTCGAATGTCAATCCAAACACTATAATACTGACTTTCAACAAGCACCTCTATCAGCATTTAAAGAAGAATTTTAGCAAAGTGAATCAGTTAGGTGCTTTTTTCACCTTATTTACAGAATATAAAAAAGAACGCAACACAAAGATCTTCAAGTAATTATTTTTTCATTTTGATACTAAATTAAATTAATTCATTTTGGATGATCCGGTTTTCACACAATAGGTTCGTTTATTCCAACCAGGACGTTCAGAAAACTTTTGATGAGCTACTGGGAGCATGACGATTTTCCTCAGGAAGTACGTACTATCCGTCCTCAATTACTTTGAAGATACGTACATAGGTAGGAAAGAATAGAGACAAGGTACACAATTAAACATAGGTTCCTGAAATTTGTATAACAGTAGTATGGAAGGAGAGCATTCAAGCTTGACACCGCGGATTCTAAGCCACAGTAGGACACATCCACATACAACAAGCTTTGCATAACACTAATAATTCAGATTGAAGTATGAACTCCTTTCTTCACAAAAGAACAAAAAGTATGAATTTTACAAATTTTCGAAAATTTCGACAGGAACGAAGTAATAAATTACTTAATAAATATTCCATACAATTTTTAGTTTTAACGTACCGCACATAAATCTATCCCTATATTATATAATGAAATATATTATTAAATAAACTGCTTTCTGGAAACATAAAACCCTATTTTTGCCTTTGTCTGCATAAAAATCGGGGACAATTGTTCGGTTATAAAATAAAAAAAATTTTTTATTAATAAAATTTTTTTTATTTTATTAAAAGGAATGTCCTTTTTTTTTTTTTAATTTTTTTTTTTTTTTTTTTTTTTTTTTTTTTTTTTTTTTTTTTTTTTTTTTTTTTTTTTTTTTTTTTTTTTTTTTTTTTTTTTTTTTTTTTTTTTTTTTTTTTTTTTTTTTTTTTTTTACAATTTTTTAAAAATTTTTTTTTTTTTTTTTTTTTTTTTTTTTTTTTAAATTTTTTTTTTAAATTTAAAAATTTTTTTTAAAAATAATTTTTTATTTTATTTTTTTTTTTTTTTTAATAAAAAAAAATTATTTTTTTTTTTTTTTTTTTTTTTTTTTTTTTTTTTTTTTTTAAAAATTTTTTTATTTTTTCTTTATCTTTTTTTTAAATATTTTTTTTAAAAAAAAATAAAATTAAAAAAAAAAAAAAAAAAAAAAAAAAAAAAAAAAAAAAAAATAAAAATAATAAAAAAAATAAAAAAAAAAAAAAATTTTTTTTATTATTTTTTAATATAAAAAAAAAAAAATTTTATAAAAAAAATTTTATATTTTATAAAATTTTTTTTTTTTTTTTTTTTTTTAAAAAAATTTTAAAAAAAAAAAAAAAAAAAAAAAATAAAAAAAAATAAAATTATTTAAATAATTTTAAAAAAAAAAAAAAAAATTTTAATAAATTTTTAAAAATTTAAAAATAATATAATTTTTTTAAATTTAAAAATTTAAAATTTTTTTTTAAATTTTTAATTTTTAATAAATTAAAATTTATAAAATAAAAAAATAAAAAAAAAAAATAAAAAAAAAAATATTTTTTTTTTTTTTTTTTTTTATTTAATTTATTAAATTTTTTATTTATTTTTTTTTATTAAATAATTTTTAAATAAAATTTTAGAGTGTACTTCATTATCCTCCTTTAATATTTTCTTAATTAATTTCTAGTGGTGTACACCCTTGAATTTAATAAAACCAAAGCCTTAAAACGATTTAAAATTTTTGTTTTTTAATTCTTTTACATATTTAATATAAATTTTTGTTTTTTAGTTAGTTATTTAAAAAAAATTAATATCCCCATAAATTATCACTAATTGGATTGTTCTTCGTTGAGGAGGGGCACCAAAAAACCATTAAGACGTTTTTTCAGGCAACGTTTCGTGCAGCCGAATGTGCACTTCTTCAGGCCTCTGTTTATTAAAAAGAAAGAATACATTTAACGGTAAGTTATATACATAAACATCATATCCTTAATATATTAATCTAAATTATAGGTGATTGACTCGACTACTTACTTAAAACAAATAAATGGTCCGCCACTTGAATAAGTGTAAAAAACACATAGATATTAAACAAACACAAAATAAATTAACAATTAAATGTAAATAAATATCTCTAATAAAACACACACTCTATACGTAGAAACGAACAAACATGAATGACTAGATAACAATATGATAATGGGAATTCCTTCTTCTATTTTATTTTAGTGATTAAATTTCTATAAATATTGCTTAAATTTTGTGTGTCCGTGTTATAATTAATGTTATTATTGTGTTTGATGATGTATATCATTTCAGCTATTAGACGTTTTTATAATTCCTTTCTACATTTAAAATCGTAGGATTATCAAAATTAAAATTATGACCCATCTCAATATGGTGTACGGCTAACGCAGAGTCTGGTTTTTGTTTTTGCAATCGTACTTATGATTTTTAATCCTATTACGTGTTTTTTGTTTGGTTTGGCCAACATAGCATTTATTACAGTCAAGACAGTCTATTTTATACACTACATTGTGTTTGTCAAGAATGTTTGTCTTGTCTTTTAATTGTGTGTAGATAATGTTGTAAATAGTATTGTTATTGTATGTAGCTATGTGGACGTTAGTAGTTTTTAGTAATGGGATAAGGTGTTTAGTCAAGTTAGGTATATTAATAATTTTAGTATAGGTATATTGAGAATTAGGGGATTAATTGGTGATGGTGTGTTAGTGTTATAATTATAGTATAAGATTCTGTTAATAATGTTAGTAGGATAATTGTTATTTTTCAATATATTTTTTAGAGAGGTTAGATTTTTAGTGAGATATTTAGGACTACTTAGTTTTGTTATTTTGTTTTTCATAGATTTAACTATGTTTATTTTTGGTGCTGTTGGTGATTTGATAAATAATTGATAGTCCTATTGGATGCCATGGGTTTAAAATACCAGTCAGTTAATAATTTGTTGGTGTCTTGATCTTTAATCAACCTCACATCTAAAAAGGGTAATGAATTATCTTTTTCAATCTCGTACGTAAATTTTAAATGTAGATTGTATTTGTTAAAAATATTAAGAGTATTATGTATTTCATCTTCAGGGATGCAAGTGATTACATCATCAACATAACTTATCATAAAAATAGGTTCAAACAATAAATTGTAACGAACATATAAAAGCAAATCGTGCATTATTAAGTTTGCTAAAATAGGGGAAGCAGGATTGCCCATTGCTGTTCCAAATTTTTGCAAGTATATTTTTTATTACATGTGAAGTAACTTGCATCAAACAAAAACTCTACAATGTGTGTGAAGAATGTTAAATCTAGTGTAGTAAATGCTTTTATATCATCCCAATACTTTTGTATTAAGTTTATTGTTAATTCTTTGGAGATGTTTGTAAATAAAGAGTTTACATCAAACGAAATTAATTTATAATTGGATGGTATTGTTGTATCTTGTATGGTATCTATTAATTCATATGAGTTTTTGATGTTATGAATGAAAATGTGTGAAATATTACTGAGTATGTCTGATATGAATTTTGATAAATGATACGTAGGTGCTCCAATGCATGAAACTATGGGTCTTAAGGGATGATCGTCTTTATGTATTTTTACTAAACCATATAATTTTGGTGGAACGCTTGTGTAAGTTGTAATTTTTTTGTAAGTTGTGTTGTCTATATGTCCGTTGTTAAGTAATTTTTAGTAATTTTGTTGTTATAGTTTTGAATTTTCGTAGTCGGATCATTGTTAGTCAAATTATAAACCACGTCGTCATTTAATAAAGAGTTTAATTTCGTAAAATAGTCTTCTTTAGGTATAATTACAGTGGCATTACCTTTGTCCGATTTTAAAACCATCAGTCCGTCATTATTTTTCAAAAAAATTTGGTAGATGTCACTAGTCTCTTAATAAAAGGTCCTTACTTGGGTTACAGAATTTTCTTGTCCTATTAGTATAATTCGTAATTATGTTAACTATTTTACCTCTTAAACGTTCTTTGTCCGTGTTGTCATGTGTGGTCAGTATATTTTCTGTATCTTTAATCAAGTCAATCAATGGAATGTTATTGTCGTTGTAATTACACATAAATTTTGGACTTAATGCTAGACACTGCATTACATTATCTGGTAAGTCAATATCGGAAAGATTATAAATGCAACCATCCTTTTTAATATTAAAATTTGTGGTTTGTTTAATAGACAAGTTGTTAAATTTTTAATCAGATTACGTTTGTTTTTGTATAAATATTTTTGTATTTGTTGTTTAAAAATTTGTTGAGAATTTGACAATCTGTAGAATTAAGTGAGTTGTGTAATCTTTCCTTAAGATTGTTTACATCTTTTGGGGGTTCCCTCTCGCCAGTACGTAATGTCAATTTCTATTTTGAGTGTCGATGGTGGAAATTTGTTTGTGTTTGTTGCTAGTTGGTGTGTAAGGTGTTTTATTTATTTTATGTGAATTTGTGTTTTTGTTGGTTGTGGGTTGGGGGAAGAATTTGTAGTTGTACTTTTTAAAAAAAAGTTTTTTTTTTTCTGGTTTAGATATTTTTTGGGGGGGATTTTTATAGTTTTAAAGTTGTGTTATATGTATCCTGATTGTAGTTTGACGATATCGTGCTATGCCAAGTCTTTTGAAGTTGTTCTGATGTTGACGGAGATGCCATTATATGAAGTATTTTAAACCCATGGCATCCAATAGGACTATCAATTATTTATCAAATCACCAACAGCACCAAAAATAAATATAGTTAAATCTATAAAAACAAAATAACAAAACTAAGTAGTCCTAAATATCTCACTAAAAATCTAACCTCTCTAAAAAATATATTGAAAAATAACAATTATCCTACTAACATTATTAACAGAATCTTATACTATAATTATAACACTAACACACCATCACCAATTAATCCCCTAATTCTCAATATACCTATACTAAAATTATTAATATACCAAACTTGACTTAAACACCTTATTCCATTACTAAAAACTACTAACGTCCACATAGCTACATACAATAACAATACTATTTACAACATTATCTACACACAATTAAAAAACAAGACAAACATTCTTGACAAACACAATGTAGTGTATAAAATAGACTGTCTTGACTGTAATAAATGCTATGTTGGCCAAACCAAACAAAAACACGTAATAGGATTAAAAATCATAAGTACGATTGCAAAACAAAAACCAGACTCTGCGTTAGCCGTACACCATATTGAGATGGGTCATAATTTTAATTTTGATAATCCTACGATTTTAAATGTAGAAAAGAATTATAAAAAACGTCTAATAGCTGAAATGATATACATCATCAAACACAATAACAACATTAATTATAACACGGACACACAAAATTTAAGCAATATTTATAGAAATTTAATCACTAAAATAAAATAGAAGAAGGAATTCCCATTATCATATTGTTATCTAGTCATTCATGTTTGTTCGTTTCTACGTATAGAGTGTGTGTTTTATTAGAGATATTTATTTACATTTAATTATTAATTTATTTTGTGTTTGTTTTAATATCTATGTGTTTTTTACACTTATTCAAGTGGCAGACCATTTATTTGTTTTAAGTAAGTAGTCGAGTCAATCACCTATAATTTAGATTAATATATTAAGGATATGATGTTTTATGTATATAACTTACCGTTAAATGTATTCCTTTCTTTTAATAAACAGAGGCCCGAAGAAGTGCAGATTTTATTCTAAATCCCTTTTTGAAGCACTTGACATTGAGCACTGTAGTTAACGCGATTGCAGCGCTTTTGTGTGTTGCGAAACGAATAATGCGTAGGTCTCGTTAGTGTTAACTAATTGAGGTTAATTATATTAATTATTAATATATACATATTTGTATGTAATAGTTTTAATACAAAATCTATAAAACACTTGTCAGTTAATTTATTTTTTACGAAACTTTAGTGTTTACAATTTTATTTATTACCAGTTTGATGCTTCAGTTAACTCTCATTGATTTGTAATATGAGTAAAATTCTTTGTTTTTTTAATTATTTAGTTATAAAAATTCCATAAAACATAAGAAATTATAAATACAAACCGATTTACAGAATATCAACATACAAACAAAATCTTTCTTAATATATTAAATGGAAAAATTAAGGATCCATATCCTAAGTATTAAACAGTTGAATAAATGTAAGCGATGTTTACTTAAAGTCTATATTGGCCAATAAGGAAATGTTGTTTTAAAAAATATAAAGAGGTTTCCCAACTAGTCGACAAATTTGTCGACCACTTCCGGCATACAATGCAGGTTTAATTAAAAACTAATCTTGACCTACGTGGTCATCAATATAATTATCGTTATAATTGTCTCAAATTTTGTAACCGTTTTAATTGTTAATATGTTATATTTAAACTTTAAACTAACTGCTTAACCTCACTTTATCATATAATGTTTAGTGTAACGATGTCTAGTTGTATGCAAAAATAAACAACAAACATAAAAATGTACTAAATCACATCACTACAAGTCAAAACCAAAACTGCAAGAATTATAACCCTAGGGCATTATGGTTGTTTATAATGGTGTGGGCTTTATTTAAGTCCACGGGTGTACCAGTAAGTTTGGAATTTTGGAAGGACTGATAGCATAAGTAATAAATTTAAAAGTCGGCATTAAAATTGACGCCTTTCAGCATTTTATCATTATTTGTTGTTGCTAAAGTACATAAACCGCTTAAAATTGTACTGATTGTATTGCATTTAAGATTTTATTACTTATAAACTTTATACCGTAATATTACTAAGTTTTATTTAAAGCATTCAAAATATAAATCAATTATATACTTACTTTAAAACCAGTTTCTGAAAAAAAATATGCATAACAATTTTTTTCGGTATCTTGATAGAAAAATCATCCTATTTATTAATTTGGCATTTTTTGTTATTTGCTTGATCAATTCTTTCAGGAGAATTGGTCAAACAAATATAATGTATATATATAACAATATAACAAGCTACTCTCGAGACTATTAAAATAGTTTTTTTGTTATTTTGTTGAAGTATGCTGGAAAGTTAAATCACCTGCGTATAGAACTTTTAAAGAAATTGCTTAGTTGACAGCTTTAGAATACATCGGTTATTGATTTTATTTACATTTTTTTCATCTTATTAAGGATCTTTACTTGTCACACGCCTGGATGGCGTTAACCTAATGTTGTATTGAGTTTGCTCATTGTTAACGTTTTAATGAAATTATCACCGACAACGAGATATTTGTATCAATGTAACTAATATTTGTGCAAAATTAGATGGTTTAATTACGTTGATGCAAGGTTAATTAAGCACATGGAGTACAAGTTAAATACGTAAATAAACGCAAATTAATTACTGATTTGTAACGTTATTAGTACTAGATCAGTAGTTTACTTATTTCACAATAGTTTAAATTACGAATTTAAACAATATACATTGTTTATTTATAAAAGTAGCTTAACATACATTTCGATAATGATTTAAAAAATGAAATAATCCTGAAAGATGACGTTAAATAAGTCATGTAATTAATATTTTTGTTTTAAATGAAATCATCTTGTACATGAAAAAAATGTTAAACTCTAAAATTTGTTAAAATCGTACAAGCTGTCTTTGAAATACTCGTGCTTACAGGGTACTTATTTAAATAAATATTATTTTAAAAAAAATTGCCTAATAGTAGATTATTTTACTAAGAGCTAAACAATATAATTGTTGAGCTTAAAAGTTTAAGCGAAACAATTATATTTTTTCTCAAGTGAAATATACTATTTTTTCTTCAAGCTTTTATTGCTGGTTTCATGTGTTATTTTCAAATATTCAAGATTCTTTAGTGTTATAGTGACGTTTTATTCTCGACGAATCAGGTTTTGTACTTTACTGTTATATTTATAATATGACATAACCGAGGTACCAACCTCTAAATAGTTGGGAAAACAAAAGAACTGTTGCTTTTAACGTTTAGACAGTAAAAAGCCTTTTTAGCGTCTGCCAGTAGTTCAATAATATGCCGTTTTAATGTTGCTTAAAAAGAAAAAAATAATATTTTCTCTATTCTGTCGTTTATCGTTTTTTGTGTAGCTTCACAAACCCAAGTTCCTCTCAAAATACAATTTCTTAATCTGAAAATTATCAGCATCTAACTGAAAGTAATTACATAATTGAAAACTATTTAACTTATGTCGTTATGCCGATTATGTGTTTACTAAACATTTTAATTGATGTTTAGCAAAACTTTTTTAATTAAAGGAAAAAGTATAAAAATTTACACTTTACTAAAGTTATGTTTCTAATAATTAATTATCTTTTACTTTGCGTCTAAAGTTGTATGACATTTTCGAAATTAAAAATTTAACGTTTTTTTTAATACATTTTTATTTGCTTAATAGTAATATTTTTTATGTAGTAATTTTTTGTTTTTATTAATTTTGTAAGTGCCCTACGTAAAATAAACTTAATTAAAGTTATTGAGGACAATTTGTTGCATGAATTAAAAGGAGATGTTTCTTTGCGAAATACTAAATTTAGTAACTGTTCCTAAAGGAGTGGATTTCCTTTATCAAAACTAAAACTGTGTACAAAATGCACGTGGTAAAATTTATAATAGTTTAAGAACTGAAAAATTTAAGTTAGTAAATAATTTCTCCTTTATTTCTTATTGAATTACAAACGTCTTCTACAGTAAAGGGCCTTTAAAAGGAGTGGAAAAAACAAAAACAACGAGTCCTTTTTTTACGCCAACGTTTTTCCTACTATAGTGTGAGTTTCTTCAGGGCATTTAAGGTAATGTGTGTTTTATGGTTATATTGGAAGTTGATTGCATCGATTTATGAACATCAGTTAAAATAAATTAACAGATTTAATAAATAGAAACATTCACTTAAACGTTCGCGTAAAAAAAGGGAACCCGTTGTTTTTGTTTTTCCATTCCTTTTGAAGGCCCTTCACTGTAGAAGACGTTTATAGTTCAATAAAATGTTTAAATTTTAAGGAAAACAACTACTAAATGTTTTTTTAAACAAACGTTAAGTAAATGTCATAGTAAGACGGGAAAGAATCCAAAGAATATACTGGGGAAAACATATGAAAAGAATGGAATTTGATCATAGTACATCAAGATCAACGTGGTAAACCAACAGACCAGTGTCCTTTGGGAAGAGAGAGAAGAGAAATATAGTTAATTGTTAGTGTGTAGCCTTGCTTTATCGTATCCCGACATAAATTAAAAAAGCCCCACGTTGGGCACCACAAAAGTTAGTGACAAGTTTGTCGTTATGGTATAAAACAAAACAAAATTTTATACTGATAAACCTCCTAGAAACCAACCCGCAGCTCCAATGTCGTTAAGTGAGTCGTAGGGATGAAATCGAAGAATGTTGTTGAATGCTTCTGAAGTGGCACCGGGCGCAACCTACAGGTTTTTTTGTAATTATTTCCAAATAGTAAGGGTTGAGAAAAACAAAATAAAGAAACATGTAGAAAAATGACTAGACTTCAATTCGACGAGATTTGATAAAGCGAAGCTACAATTGCACAATAATAAGAAGCGAAACAGTATGCAGATTATTCTAAATAACAAATAATTACAGTCTGACAATGTAAGATTGAAAAGTATTTATAGACGCTATGAGTTTATTTAAGGTCAAAACAAAACTAAATAAAGGGACTAAGTGACACACGATATACTCATCAGTAAATGAACTTTGAATGTATTTAGCCCTAATAAAAGTGACTGATTTTGCGCATTACGTATTATTGGTGACAAAGAGGTGCTAGCTCAAAAGGTGTTTACTGCATACACTCCAATCAAATTTTAAAAACCATGGTATTGGTGTTGACTTTCACTGAAGATGCTTAATTCGGTAGTAGTAAGAGATTTTAAATCTTTCAGAAAAATTGAAAAACATTTTAAGTGGCGATGTACCTACATGTTGAGTACCAATTAACGTTCAACTTAGAACGTATATCAAACGTTGCTGGATTAGCAAATCCCCCAAAATATGTTATAGACACTCATAAGAACATCGGTACCTAACAACATTTTAGCAGATTAATTAGAAGTACCCTTGTAATTACCTAAAGAAGTATGATCCAACACGTCCGTGCTAATAGCACGTAACCAAAAGAAAATTTAAAAAATAGTTCAGATAGAAACGATCATAATAAAAAATATCGTCACAACTCAAGATAGAAGAAGTACCACAACTTCCAATACATGGTGTCGAATTTTAACATAGAATATTTATTCAATAAGTTTTCAGTTAATTGATGTTCATAATAGTTTTCAACTAACAATAAAACACGAATTCCGCAAACTCAGTTACACAAGCACAAATTATGATAAGTACAGTGTTGTCCAAAAACAATTACACTGTTCCACTTAACTTTAACTAGTTTATACAATTAAATTCAACGTTAATGAAACGTTATCGATACATATTATACTCTAATAAATGTAACGAAATTTGGAAAAATTTGAAAGTAAATTTTAAAGGCTCTGATTAGATTCAAATCAAAATAAAAAAATTTTTTTCTAGAAACAGATGTTTCAAATGCTTTGAATTTGGACACTTGTACAAAACAGTTCCGGAAGAACTACAAAACAGACCCCAAGTGCTCGCGAACTGTCACGAACTACGCTAAACTGCCCCAGATCATATGCCTGCATATGTAAGCTGTTTGATTTTATGATCAGAGAGAATATTAGCGTACCGGTGTTGCAGGATCCACACTTATGTGATGAATTTGTATATCTCCCACCCGGATTTGTAATCGGGACTTCGATTGGCGGCTAATCTGCCATAGCTGTGCACTACAAGTACTCCAACAACGTTCAAACTTACTTGGACTACATCGGGGTCTTATTCGCCGCTGTTGCAGCTTATCCTCTGTTAGTGGTGATTAGAATGAAGTATAGTATGGCTGGTTCATACCAACAAACCTTCTCGATTAGTATTTTTAGAAAGACCTACGAGATACTAGTATTTGAGCGCCTGTCTTGCCTTCTATGGGCAAGAAGTGACCTGGAGTTTGGTTTAAACACCCAAACCGGATCCTAATATCCTAAAAAGGTAGGGCGCCAGGTTCGAGTAACGCTGGAGAGAAGAATCTGACCCAGAACCAAAGGTCAGCAACTAACTGTCCGCAGCAGAATATACAGAAAAAGGAGAACAAATCACGAAAGAATTCGACATAAAGTCAGACAAACCTTCACATAATATTTATTCACCCCAATACACAAACGAATTTGTGATAGTTCACAGCATTAAATAGACACAGATATATTACGAATACACACGAGCTAAAACGAGTAACGTACAGCATTAAACATTCAGGTAACACGAAAATGACTAGAGCTACATAGTGTGGCGGCTAGGGGTTAGTTCTAGGCGCCGGTTTGCATCAGAGAAAAACTACGTTGAGTTTGCGAATACGAGTTTATTTTACTTACAATAACCGCGCTGTTAGTTGTTTAATGTTAATGCGTTTGCTGCGAGAGCGGAATGCGAGTAAGCGCCATATAGGAACGCGGAACTGCTGGGATCGCACTAGTCACTTTGGTTACTACGCCGTATCGTACTCTGGGTCTGTCTTCTGTTGACTCGTTCGCCTCATTATATACCGTCTGGCGTGTTGGGATGCTTAGCTTGCAAGGTTACAATAATTCCTTGCGAACGTAGCATTCTTTGTTTGTTTATACTTCCGCAAAATACGGACGCGGAAATTGCTTGTGCATGCAGTTCCTATATGGGTCCCCCTTAGTGGGTAAATCCCACGATAAAACGGAGCTGGTGGGCAAAAATGTTTAATTTTGCGTATGCTTTACCTTGCCGCTTTATTATTTTGCGTGCGCGCTTAATGCAGGCGCTTGGGAAAATGAACGTGTCTTCCGGACTTTGTTATGGTGTGTGGTGTTCGTTTGGAGGCGGTGTCTCCTTGATGATCCGTGGTGGGCGAGGTTGTCCTTGAAGTTTGCGTCGTCTGCGTGTGGTTCCCTTCTACGTAGGCTGGTTTCGTGCGGTCGATGGAGACGGTCGTTTCGCGATCCCTTATTTTTAACGTTAAGGTTTTATCTCCTCGTTTTAAAACCGGGAATGGTCCTCGTACGGTTGTTCGAGTGGCGTCTTTACTGCGTCGCGTCGAACGAATACCTGTTGGGCCGTTTGTAGGTCTTTAAAATGAATGTGTTTGGTTTGGCGTGGTTTGTTCCAGCTGTGGGGCTTAATTCTGCGAAGTAGCGTTTGAGGTTCGTTATGTAATTTATCGGGTCCGTTGTGGGCGTTTGTTTTGGTACTAGGAATTCGCCAGGAGTCTCAGGGGTTCGCCGTATACCAGTTCGGCTGCAGATGAGTTCAGGTCTTCCCTCCATGCTGCTCGTAGTCCTAGTAAAATCGTGGGTAGTACGTCGGTCCACTGTTTCGTTTCGTGGCAACGGATGGCGGCTTTGAGGTGGCGGTGGAAACGCTCCACCATCCCATTCGATTGCGGGTGGTAGGCCGTTGTTCGCAAATGTGTGGTGCCGAGGAGTTTGTTGAACTGTTTGAACAGTTGTGATTCGAATTGTCGCCCTTGGTCTGTGGTTATTCGCAGCGGGACACCGAAGCGTGTGATCCATTCGTTGTAAAACGTGCGCGTGATTGTTTCGGCTTCGATATTTTCGATTGGGTATGCTTCGGGCCAGCGTGAAAATCTATCGACACAGGTGAGGCAGTAACGTTTGCCTTGCGATATGGGGAGCGGTCCCACTATGTCGATATGAATGTGCTCGAAACGTGTGGATGGGTTCGCTATCGTTCCGAAAGGTGTTTTTACGTGTCGCGTGACTTTTGATCGTTGGCATTGTATGCATGCGCGTGTCCATTGTCGGCAATCGGCGTCAATGGATGGCCAAACGTAACGCTGTTTGACGAGCTTTGTTGTGGCTTTCGTTCCCGGGTGCGCCAGATTGTGCATTGTGTTGAAAATGTGCTGGCGGTGGGTTGTAGGGACGAAAGGTCTGGCGTTGGCGGTGGACAGATCGCAGTATACGGCTGTGTCCGTGTTGGGGAGAATCACTTTTTAGTTGGAGTGAATTCCTAGACGCAGGTGCGTTTGCAGATCATTGTCCGTGGCCTGTGCTTTTGCGAGACTTTCGAAGTCGATCGGGGCTGTGGCGATTGTTTCGATGCGGGATAGCGCGTCCGCAACGACGTTCTCCGTGCCCGAGATGTGACGGATGTCTGTTGTAAATTGGGATATAAAATCTAGGTGACGAAATTGGCGGGGGGAACATTTGTCCGGCTTTTGGCGGAATGCGTATACCAGGGGTTTGTGGTCCGTACGAACAGAAAATTCTCTACCTTCAACCATGTGTCTGAAGTGTTTTATGGCTTGGTAGATCGCTAGTAATTCTCTGTCGTAGGTCCCGTACTTTCTCTCTGCGCTTGAAAGTTTCCTGGAGAAGAATGCGAGTGGTTCCCAGTCGTCGTCGATGCGTTGTTGGAGAGCGGCTCCGATTGCGTTATTTGAGGCGTCAGTGACTATGGCAAGGGTTGCTCCGGGTTCGGGGTGTGCGAGCATCGTGGCCTGTGCCAGTCTTTCTTTGCAGGCATCGAAAGCTTCGTTTGCTTTGGTCTGCCATTCGATTGGTTTTGCGCCTTTAATGTTGCGTTTGAGCAGGTCATTTAGCGGTGCCTGCAGTTCGGCAATTCCTGGTATAAATCTCCTGTAGAAATTTATCATGCCCAAAAATTGTCTCAATTGTTTGGCCGTTGTCGGCGTGGGGAAATTCCTGATTGCGTCCACTTTGTCCGCCGGTGGTGTCGTGCCCTTGCTCGAGACTTGGTATCCGAGGAAACGTGCGTTCGTGACGCCTAAGTGGCATTTCGTTGGGTTAATGAGTATCCCATACCTCTGTAAGCGCGTGAACAGTGTTCGTAAATGGATTTTGTGCTCGTCTTCGGATGTGGAGGCTACGAGTATGTCGTCGAGGTAAGGGTGTAACAGTAGTCCAAACCTCGGGTTACCTCGTCGATAAAACGCTGAAAAGTCTGGCCGGCGTTTCGTAGTCCGAAAGACATGAAGGGGAATTCGTACAGTCCGAAAGGTGTCGTAATTGCGGTTTTCGGAATGTCTTCATTTGCAACTGGGATTTGGTGATATGCTCGTACCAAATCTATTGTCGAAAATATGGTTTTTCCTCGGAGTCCTTGCGCGAAGTCTTCTATGTGTGGCACGGGGTAGCGATCAGGGATTGTTCGGGCGTTGAGGGGCCTGTAGTCTCCGCAAGGCCTCCAGTCATGGCCGTTTTTCGGTGCCATGTGCAGCGGTGATGCCCAACTGCTGTCTGACGGGCGAGCGATGCCCATGTCGACCATGGACTGGAATTCATGTTTTGCAATCCTCAATTTGTCGGGTGCAAGGCGGCGTGGTTTGCAAGTTATTGGTGGCCCTGGAGTGGTTCGAATGTAATGCTTCGTTTCGTGTTTTGGCACGTGCGGTGCGCCCGAAGGTCTCGTGATCTCGGGAAATTCTTTGAGAATTTCGTGGAACGGTGTCGTCCCTGAGATTTCGCGTATCGTAGGCCGTTCGTGGTCTGAGGTCACTCCAGTGGCTCGTGATATGTTTGTTAACGGGTCGGTGATCCTATTGTTGTGGATGTCCACCAGCAAGGCGTAGTGGTGCAGAAAGTCGGCTCCGATTATGGGGTTCGTTACGTCTGCTATTATAAAACGCCAGGTGAAAGATCGTCGTAAGCCTAAATTGAGGCTGAGGGTTATGAAACCATATGTCGCGATGTTGGATCCGTTCGCTGCTGTCAGCTCGTATGATGTTTTGTGTCGTGGTCCGTTAACTAACTTGCGGGGAAAAACTGAGACGTCCGCGCCGGTGTCCACTAGGAATCTTTGTCGTGTGGCCCGCTCGTGCAAGAAGAGGCGGCGCGGGGTTATGTTGAGGCTGTCGTTGGCCGCGTTTATCGACTGCCTTGTCCGTTTCCCGAAGGAAATCACACGGTTCGCGGCATTTTCTCGCTCGGCCTTTGAAAACTTGGTGGTACCAACATGTGGCAGTGTTATTGGGGTCGTAATTTCGATGTCGATCTCTCGAATTGGAACGGCTTCGAGATGGTGGTCGTGATTGTCGGAACGCGGGTTGCCTGTTGCGTCGGGGTTCGGCGTCCATGCGGGGGTTCGTGCGTCGCACGTATATACGTTTTTGAATGCGAGCGTCTCGTTTACGGCGTCGGCGAGCACGGCTATTTTATCGAGGTCGTCGTGGGTCTGCGTTGCCAGAATCGCCTGCATCGTTGCCGGTAAACGGTTGAGCCATAGGGTTCGTAGGAAGTCGTCAGGGATGGTGCTCCCACCGAGGTTTTTCAGGTGTCGTAGGAACTGCGATGGCTTGCGGTCGCCGAGTTCCTCGCCTTCAAGCAATCGCTGTATCTTTTGCGATTTCGATGCGCTGAGGCGATTGACTAGTTCCTTTTTGAGGGTGTCGTATTTGCCCTCGGTCGGCGGTGATTGAAGGATGTCGCGTACCTCCGTGGCATGCTTGGTATCTATATTGGCGATCACGTAGTTATATTTTGTTTCGTCCGCGATGATCCCAGCTAAAGCGAATTGGCCTTCGATTTGCAGGAACCACATGAGAGGGTCTTCCGGCCAAAATGGAGGATGCGTACGCCTACGCGTTCGATTGCGGGGGTCGTTGTAGGCGTCGTGAGGTTCGCGGAAGCGGTTGCGATTGTTGGGGCCATTTTTCGTTTGTTCGCGGCAGCCAGTGTGATCTGATGTCGTCTCGAAGATTACACTGTCGCTTGTGCCTGGAGCTTGGTGGCCGCGCGGTTTACCTTCCTCTTGTGAAATGCGCAGAGGTCCTTTGCGGCGAACCGGATGATGATTAATACCAATAATACGACGGTGATTGTGTGGAGAGTTTCGGCGGTGTTTAGGGTGGCAGATGCGCTGCCGTTTGCGTTCTGCACGATGATCTCTTCCTTAGATTCAGAACCTCCCATTACTCGTATGTGCGTCGGAGTCTTACCAGTGTTTGGCGGCGAACAGGACGATCACGAAAATATGATGATGGTCGTCACTGGATAAGACGTTGCACCGTTGTTTCTGAATTCTGCGGTGAAGTCTTCGAACGGTGACCTTTCTCTGATCAAATACATCACGTCGGGGTCACCACTGTGGCGGCTAGGGGTTAGTTCTAGGCGCCGGTTTGCATCAGAGAAAAACTACGTTGAGTTTGCGAATACGAGTTTATTTTAACTTACAATAACCGCGCTGTTAGTTGTTTAATGTTAATGCGTTTGCTGCGAGAGCGGAATGCGAGTAAGCGCCATATAGAACGCGGAACTGCTGGGATCGCACTAGTCACTTTGGTTACTACGCCGTATCGTACTCTGGGTCTGTCTTCTGTTGACTCGTTCGCCTCATTATATACCGTCTGGCGTGTTGGGATGCTTAGCTTGCAAGGTTACAATAATTCCTTGCGAACGTAGCATTCTTTGTTTGTTTATACTTCCGCAAAATACGGACGCGGAAATTGCTTGTGCATGCCGTTCCTCCCCCCCTTATAATAGAATTACAAGTTAAAGTAAGAGATATTACTACCCAAAAATATTTACAATTGCCACCGCTACGCCACTGTTTGTATATGCAATTAATATTTCGCGTACTGAAGTTACGCTTATGGTGTAAACTTAACCTAGAATGTGTCGATTTAAGGTACTGGAGTAACGTTACAGATTACATGAATTTAAGGAAGACGTGTAAGGGAAGTTTTAAGACTAATTCAGTCACCGCGAAGTTTAAACGATTGTTCATTTGCCTGTCGGGGAACGAGCTCGTACCACGAAAGTCAATGGAACTAAATGCGTTCGGCTTAATTAAGATTGAGGTTTAAATTCTTACACGACTTATACACCACGTAGGTATTAAATACTGTTATCTATAACTAGTTAACGTTCCAGGTATATTATGCAATTACTCATTCGAGCGACAAATAATCCGCAATAAATTTTCTACGTTCGCACCATGATAGTTGGTGTCAAAGGTGACTTCTACTTGAGCGATAGGTCGACTGGGTTTACGCGCAATTAAAAGATATTAAAACCTCTGACCTTCCACGCAGCAGTAGGAGTATTACTCTTGCTCTCAATGGTATTAACGGTTCGGAATGAGCCTCCACCGTGGTCTGCGAATCTGACGGAGTATTCGTGGGTAGCTATTTAGGCCACAACGCTGCAAAAGCCATAGAGTACACCCGCAATAGCCGTACAAGTTGACGAAGGAAAAATCGGAAGAGAATATATTCTTAATAGGAAACATAAACCACCCTTCTAGAATAAACATAAGGATGTTAGCGATAGATAAACCCCGAGGGCATCGTATACTTGATGTAAAGCGTCCCCTAACCTGGAGAGAATGCAGAACGTGCTTAATGAACAGTTCACGTGGAGCACAACCTTTTAGCAAATTTTAAAAGCCACTTTATGCGGTATCGTATGTTTTACCTACAAAATAGAGTTTTTAAACGTTGAAGGGTTTCAGAATCTCTTACCATCGGCCTGATTACCCCTTCAAGCGAGAAAATTTTCATATGAGATTAAAATGCAGCGGACCAATCGTGGACAGTTTCAAGTTATCAACGCCTGAAACCAATACAAATTAATGCCGCGAAATTGGGTTAAGGAGTGTATACACAGGAGGAGCGTTTACACTTCGAAAGTTACCGAGGTACAAATTTGATAGAAAAAATTCCGGTCTAAGTCTAGGCTAAAGTAGAATCTCTGGAACGTCGTCGAAATTGGCCCATGCTTCCACTAAAATGTCGTTTTAAAATATTTCGTGTCTCTAGCTACCGCCGTTCCGAAGATATTGGTTATTGAAAGAGAGTCTGCAAATTGCCGAAATTTAGAATATTCGTACCGGTAGCTGAAGATTCAATTTTTTATTTGATGAGGAAACTTAAAACAATCCGTGTAAGACGTTTGGTAAAAGCTCAAAAATACAGTTGCTCCCTCAAGGTTTAAGTACGTGTACAAAGTATTTGTGGACGTCAATCTTCTGTAGTCTGCAATATTGAAAAACCCTTGTATCTCAGATACCGAGAGATAAAGCTTGTAGGGGCTATTTTTGAGTCAAAACCCACTATGTTATTAATGATGGACGATTTATTAGGAAAACTTAGAAATGCTAGTTGTAAAGTCAATAGTTTAGGCAATAAATTGAACGCAAAGGCATCGAATGGATTAGAAACCGACAGTACGGGTGAACGTTTCTAAAACTTGCTGGGTGGCGTTAAAGGTAAAGTTTGCGCCAAGTCAGCTGAACGTACGACTGGGTTGAAACGTCATCTCTCCGAGCGCATGAACTGCTCTGCGCAACTAAAACCAGTCCTAACCAATATAGTGGTGGGACTTGATCCGCTCGCAAAGAAAGTTGTACATAACAAGTGGCTCGCAAGAACAATCTCTAAGAGAAGCTCTTTGCTGAGTGCCAGGACAGATGGAATGAGACTACGAAAGGGCGGTTGACTTATAGCTTCGTCCGAACATTGCTCAATTTATGCATTACCCTTAAGTCAAAGTATCATGGAGGGAGGGATGTGTTCCTAACCTAGCGTTGTATGCTTAACGCTGTACCTGTACAGAATCACCCGTGCAGAAAGGAGACACTATCCTGTGCTAGGTTACGAAACATCGAATTCCTGACGCTCTGGGCGTCGCGTCGTGCGAAGAGGTAGCTGCGCTACTCTAAGCGCCGTGTCGTTTACAGCTACCAAACGTAGATGTTGTTTGGGAATATGATTGGCTTCATATTCGTGAAGTTCAAAACAAATTGGAGTAGATGAAGAAGAAAAGCCGCAAGGCGGCGCTCATGAAGGCTGTATATATCATCGCTGGACAGATAAAGGAACGAGTGGTTGGCGTAACCGACCATGGCTAATGGTGTCCATGCAATTTAGACCGAAAAATAATAGCACCTAAGACAGAGGTCAGGTTATCTATAAAAAATCCAAAATGTGACATAATTTTACCAAAAAGCCGTTTTGTTCGTAAACGAATATATTTTTAAAATATGGTACAGAAATCTGCAAATACAAAAAATCAAAAATTCATAAATAATAGTAATAATAATAATATTAATAATAATAATTTATAATTGTGATATTGGATTAGATATAATTAAGATCAGAATTCGACAAAATAAACGCAATTATTTAGAAATGATGACATCAGTTCTCATGGTTAACTTGTTCGCTATGAGACATGTTTTTGAGAAACATGTTTAAAAAACTTGCCAATTTTCTGTTGACAATTAGATAAATCGAATTTAAGAAAAGTATTTTTGTGTAAAAATAATTTTATAGTTTAATCCCAACATGTTTTATTATTATTAGAATGTCAAAGTTGAATACTCCTTTATTATCCTTTGTAAAATTGTGCGTCATAAAATCCGAATTAACATTGCAGCATTATCTTTAAGTGCACCAAAAAAACTTTGCAAAATCGTTCACATTCCACAACAATTGCAACACAATAAAATTAAATATTTAGCTTCTTAAGGAAAATAAAATGTTCGAATTTCTGTTATTGGAAACTATTAGTATATCTGTTCAGTCAACTTCTGCTTTATTACTTATGGATTATTCAATGTAGATGCTACGGATCGAATAACAGAGAATACCGAAGTAAAGTTTGATGTTTTATCTGTTTCTAAGCGTATTCTTTTACAAAACAAATAAAAGAATTTTTAAACGAAGTAAAAGTTGTAAAATGTTTCCTATACAATTGCTAGTACTTTTCCAACATTGAATGTTTTTTTAACTGTAAAGAAAATTTAAAAAAACGTATTTAAAGTTTAATTGCTGTTATACAAAACGCTTGGTATTGGCATAAATCAAATTGGTATTAAAATGTTAAATCAATTCATTCGTCGAGGAATAACGAAGGAAAAATTTATATATTTAATAAAAATATGGTTTTGTATATCTCAGCATTAAGGCATTTTCCTTAGCTAGAATGTCATTCATTTTCTTCAAGTTGAAATAGAATCCATATTTCCATTAAGGGTGGCAAGAATTCATAAGTCACTTGGCAGAATCTCGCACTCATCTAGACTTAGTATTCAAATATTTCAATATAACTGTCAGAGGAGTCATCAATCATTTTACAAGATACTCTTCAAGATGTCTAAATTCTTATTGATATTACAATACTGAATTGTCTAACCTTAAATAAATGTTTAATAAAGATATTGAGCGCAAATAGTTCGTTAGTTGCTGCCTGTGAGGGATTTTTATTACATTGCAATACTATACATTTAATTACCAAAATCACGTAGTTCGTACAAATTTTACAATATCTGAAACGTTTGTGTTATAAAGGTTCTGATTTCTGTGTGTGAGAAGCTTTCTTCTATCGGTGAAGTGACCGCTAAAATTGATTGATGCATAATAAATTACTAGCTTTGTACTCATCATTAGTATATTTACACGTATTGATGGTTTATGCACAAAGTAGATAATAAATTATGAATTGAGACGGTTTCCAAACTGAAAATTTTAACACCCCTATTTTTTCACTTTTTCCGACAAAGAGTTAGTACATTATAATGAAACAAAAACAAGATATCAACAAAACCGCTAGTTTTATAAAACTTTGTACATGGACCTTATTTATAATTCGGCAGTGTTGATTAAATTTGGGCATATTCTACACAGCGACAAGTGCCGTTAACCTACACAAACTTTCGAATTTTTAATAAATTTAGAAAAATATTCATTTTAGATATTTTTGATTCTAATAAAAGTTGTTTATAATTTAATTATACAAATGTTTTGTTTAAACTATTTTTGATCCCATACCTAATTACTGAGATATAACAATCACGTGACAATAATTGTTGTAACAATATCTCATCCAATATCAATTTTACAAAAAAGTTGAGAAAGAAAATTTGTTGGAAAATCTATTGTCTATAGCTTTTTTTCAAAAACGCAATTTTATTTTCGCTTATCGGGGTAATGTTGAGTTCTGCGGTAAATGCTTGTTAAGTTTATCGCCTGCTTTATCGGCGTTTTCTATATTTTGTATCGTAACAGCTTATAATTTAAAGATCTTGTATATGTTTTTATTTAATAAATATTATAGTTTACGTAAGTAGGTAACTAAGCGATAGTAAGACTTGCACGTATTTTTATTGCGCCCACTCCTATCCTATTATCTTACGAGATTTTTGGTTTAAATTTTCACAATGTTGAAAATAGAACAAGTGACATCTTATTACTTATAAATGACATTGTTATCTGGTAACTGTTCTTTTATTCCTCTCCGGATCTTCCAATTGTTTTACATTTTGTTCAATCCTCTTTTAAAATGGGTGCGACCATTTTAGTGCATTTTATACATCTGTGTTCAGAAAATCCAATTATGTCAAGCCGTTATATGGATTAAAATTAGTATAAATATGTTTCCCAAATTGTCGTTCCTAACTTGTGTCCAATTAAAATTCTAGGTTACATTTCGAATACATTTTTGTTGTTTTACACCGTGTGTTTGTGCATACAGATACATATTTTATTTTTGGATTTTAATTTAAAGTATCGAGTTTGCTAATCACTGCCGTTTTGTTTTTGGATCGTTGTCGACGTCCAGCTTATTTATCGATTAGATCTATCCTATTTTATTTCATCTATAATTAGTTACACACTACTTTAGGTGTGATAATTCTTATTTCATCTGTAAATTTTTGTTTCTTCTCAAGACCGCAGAATGTGACAATCGTCATCGGGATTACTTCCTCTAATTCTATAATTCGCAAAATGTTCATGAACGCACCCTGGTGGAGTAATCTGGTGATAGAGCATTCAACTAATAAGCTAAATGCATCACACAGGAAACATTAAAGGGACCAAATAGTTCACTGGTTGCCGTTAGATGGAGTCACAAAAATCAAATAAAAGAACATGGAATGTAAAATTTAAAAAACCAATTA
The DNA here is from genome assembly GCA_030710515.1 of Abscondita cerata. Taxonomy (NCBI): domain Eukaryota; kingdom Metazoa; phylum Arthropoda; class Insecta; order Coleoptera; family Lampyridae; genus Abscondita; species Abscondita cerata. Next base: position 16,041 of record JALBCR010003083.1, on the reverse strand, counting down.
AAGTTAAAATTAACTACAATTGCACACTTTGTATGATATTTTACATAGAATACTTTTTGTAGATTTTTAATTTCAAACAATTTTGTGTTTCAAAAGAAAAATTGAAGGATGTCGCTATTTGGCAGTAACATTCATGTAGACCAAATTAACGAAGTGGTTTTGAGTCTTTATCGTCGGGGAGTCAATTACATATTTGAGCGATGACACAGTAATCAAAACGGTGGACACTGATGATTTTTTTCCGTCGAATTTCTGAATACACTTTCTCTGGCTGGCACGCCTCCACATAAACTGGTTCTAATGAAAGGAACAATAATATCTCTGCTGAGGAATCTTAACACTAAGCGAGGACTTTGTAATGGAATACGTCTGATTGTGCAGCATTTTAAACCAAATGTGATCGAAGCAGTAGTCATTACCGGGTCCGCCAAAGGGGAGCATGTACTTATTCCACAAATTGATTTAACGCCTTCGGACACCGCATTACCATTCAAGATGAACAGAAGACAATTTCCTGTAAAACCAGCATTTGTGATGACCATAAACAAGTCACAAGGTCAAACGTTAGATAAGGTTGAATTATTTCTACCGGAACCAGTATTTGGGCACGGACAATTGTATGTTGCATTTTCGCGAGTCCGCAAAGCTGAAGATATTAAGATCAAGATTATCCACTCAAGCCAACAAAAATTTGTTTATAGAGAGTATTTGAATGAAAATCTACATATATTCGGTTTTGTAAGGAAATAATTGTATGTAACATGTTAGTAACTATAATTGTAATACCAATATATAATATAAGTCTGCTGTGAATGAATAAAAATATACTTAAGTTGAACATTAAACTTCAAAATGAGACGACGTTTTGGTCCGTAGGACGGGCCAGCCTTGTAGTTATATTATAATTTACAACCCTGTAGCTGAACTATTAGACATATTTCATTGTGCATTGTTGACAAAATTATACTAGAATAAGTTTAGGCAGTTAATATAAAGACTAAATATATTTTATCAATTCGAAGTGGCATTGATGTACATTCAAATGCGTAGAACATTTATGAATAAAACTGATAGCTGTATTATGTAAACTTATATTCGCGTTTTTGTACTTGTCAAGAGTACCAACACAACAAAATCAGCTATTAAGTGATTCTCAGTGTTTGTTTCCAATTGCGATTTTACGACAGGTAATTTGAGGTTGTTATTTTAAGCCAACGGCATTAATGATCAAAGAATTGACTTCTGGTAAACTACTTACACATATGTCAAAAAATTTTGATAGATTAAAAATTTACGTCGATGGTTATTCTAGGTATATTTGTTGAGATTACGTTTATAATTTGACACTCTTTTTCTTGTTTCTCTTTTCCTCTTTCTTATTAAGGACTTTCTCCTTCTCATCTTTTGTTGTTAACCTAATGACTACCAAAACAGCATAACAAAAATTTACTCGTTTTTTAAGTTATATTACAACCTAATTTAGTTTGAGAATACGTAAGAGACATATTTATTGATTGATTTTATTGATTTTTTTGGTTACACTTTGTTTAAGACGCGAGATTTTTGCCTTCTTCGAATAAATGTTAGCACAAGTGTGTGCAGTCTGCATAAAAGAAACCTCCGTTTCCGTATTGAGTTAGTTATCGTTCAGTTCCCCAGGGTAAATATGTTACTGTGGTACATACATTTTTTAAGTATTTCGTTGAAGTGAATTAAGTGCGGGTCTTTGACCGGATTTGCTTTGTTTTAGGTGTTGTTTCTATAATCTTTATTCAGAATATTACGTAATTCCTAAATAGTTGATTTTTAATTTTCACTTAACGGTTTATTAAAAAATGTATCCGCTATTTTTAGAATAAAATTTGGTTTATGTTTTTTTGTAACGACAACATTGTTGTGGTTATTAATACCAACACGTTTTCTCAAGCGAATTGTTAGTAGAAAGAATTTTTTTTCGGTGTGCCTTTTTAGGCACATTTTCTAAAGAGTTGATTAAACCCGCTTTTTGTATAACCGTACAATCACATTTTCTCCGACAACTACACTGGTGGGGAGGCCTGCAGGTCCTTCGTTTACCATCAGCTTAATTTACCAGGTATTTATAATTTTACGTTATTGAACTTTTCCCGTAATTAAATTTTATTAAGTTGCCTAACTAATTAATTCGGTTTAATAGCAAAATAAATGTTGTACATTTACGTGCACATTTTTAACGTAAAGTGCTTTGACGTTTAATCAATGGACCAAATCATTCTTTGTGTGTGTTTGCGCAGCAATAAAAATTTATGTATGCACGTTAAATTAGAATTATGACTGTATGCAATTGATGGTGTTTCGTACGAAGTCAACTTTAGTGTTTATTGACTTAATAATAATAACGTAACGGATGTAATAATAAACTATATTTTTTGGGTGTTTTAGGTTAGTTAAATTTTGTTAATTAGAAATCACGTGATTAGTAAGATACTATTATAAATTTTTGTGACAAATATCAACTTTCCTTGTTTAGATTCTACGTTTATTATTTTTTGGTTGTTTATTTATCAATACTATTTTTCAAATGCGATGATTTATGTTTCATTTAATAAATTATGTTAATTTGTATATGGTCAAATAGCCTTTTTAATTCACTTTCATATATGTTTTGTTCGCGTTTAGTAACATTTTTAGATTTGGGATATGTACTTAACTCAAGTTAGTTGATAAAGTATACCTACATCTAAGTGTCTTTGGTAGTTGGTGGCCAGGATTTCTTTACCACGTCATCTCCATTTGGCGTCAGTAATTACCCATTTCAAAATTAAATTAACTCACAGCAACAGCAACAGAAAAAATCTATTGTAAATTTTGCACCTTAAAACTTACTAAAGTACTATTAAAATTCGGTTAGAAATTTTTTATATTTGCCCTCTAGATTCTGTTTTATTTCATTGTAAAACTATATGTTTTAGTATTTTTTTCCTAATCAGTTTCTCTGTAGACGATCAAAGACCTGGAGTATTCTTCTTCTACCACCAGTTACTCGAGAGTAGGGAGTATACTTCGTACGAACAAATCTGGCACTCAAGACCGTTTCGTTTTATTTGATTATTTGCAGATTCAGAAATCAATGCGATATCACAGATTATCATATCAGTCAATATAATCGTGAGCTGTACTAAATAACGGGGATGAAGTTTAAGTGACTCAAACGTTCAAGCTTCTTCTGGCCAGTGCTAGGAAAGAGTAGGTGACATTATTCTAAAGAAGTATGACCAATTACTACGGCAGGCATCACAATAATACGGTGATGTCAGTGTTTCTCAATCTATCTATAAATCAATTTACATAAATAATTTTTTTTCCGTATTATGGTGATACCTGCCGTAATAATCGTCATTCTTCTTTCGAATGATATGAATGACACCTACCCATTTCTATCACTAAACTCCACTAAATTCTACTAATTAAGGAAGGACACGTCGCCTAAAACTAGGAAGCTATAGTTTTGGTTTTATCTTCTTCTTACCAAAGAGCTCAGAAGCTTTTTTCCCGCAACTTCTACCAAATATTTAGTACAACCCAGAAGGTTATAAAAGAATACCACCTTATAGATAATATATGTTTCTATCTTTGGTTATATATGCTCGTTGGATGTTTTGGGTTCCTTTGGTGCCTGGTGACGGTGACCATTGCAAGGCATTGGTGTGATTTCCCTTAAGCTTTGTTGGGTTTCGTAATAAGCACAGGCGCGAATAAAAACTTCAGTTTCACTGGGATTCAGGATCCACAATCCTGAGTACACAATACATTCTTTAATTGCTTCCAACTCTCCGATCAGAGCTCTATCAAACGTTTGAAAGATAACTATCTTAGACTTAATATTATTCATTTTTATGTTTGTAAGATCTTATAAAATTAATTTGGGGTTTTGTATACGAAACACAGATTCGTTTATTAAATCCAATACGTTTATTGCCTGTTTTAATATTCAAAGGAATGTAACACTAAACTGCAGCGTCTATTTTAACAAACGGAAAAACACAAAAACTGCATCTAAAACTTTACTCGGACACGTGTTTTAATAGGTAAGCTTTTGGTGTTTTCCGTTTGTTATCATTAATATTGTTAAAATTTTTTAAATGAATCAACATAAATATTTGTCGATTATTCTAAATACTTGTTAGAGTATAAGCTTATACTAAAAAACTGTTTGATTAATATGCAATAAAACTTTTGCAAATTTGTAAGTTCTAACTCCTGTTCATTTGGATTTAAGTAGTTTAGACGTAAAAAGTACACCTAATTTCTTGCTTATATTATTTACCTTAAAGACGTCTTAGCGCCATCCTAACTATCCTATAAATTTTCTTTAAATATAAATTATAATAACAATTAAAAGTCCTGCTATTATACGGTATTATCACAGTAGCGGGTAGGTACTCTTTCATGATCCTGATGAAAGACGGACCTATTTCAGGGCAATAGCGACCCTGCCTTCGCGAGCTCTTGATTCCTACCACGCCCACCGCCTTTGGAAAGAATCATGTCCCATCCTACATTCCATCAAATTCAATGACATCCCAACCTAATCCCAAACCCATGAAGGAAGGTAACGGAAACCCACTTTCTTTTTAACTCCTAAGAAAACATTATGGTTACATTCAATGTGAAATATTCCGGAGTAAATAGCTCTACAATTGGATCTCCGGGGAGAGCTGCATTGAATCAGGCCACGCAGAATGCAATCAACTTGCGCAACAAAATATGGATAGCCACATGGAATGTCCAAGGCCTTCTCAAAGCTGGAAAACCACATATTGTAGAAAGGAAAATGCATTCCTATAAATTTGACATTCTGGGATTGTCCGAAACGCACTGTAAATGAGCAAGCCAGTTTACTACAACATCAGGCAATTACTCAAACCATGACACAGATAGCTGCAACGGAGTAGCGTTTTTAATATCTAAACCAGTCGCAAAGGCTGTTCTAATACCAAACTATGAATGATAGAATCATTATAGTTAAAATAAGCGCACATCCAATTAACATTAACCTTATACAAATATATGCGCCAACATCCAAATCAACAGAAGAAGAAATAGAGTCCCTCTACAAACAAATTGTAGATACCATAAACGATCTCTCACGAAATGCAGGTCTTGTCATACAGGAAAACATGAATGCAAATGTAGGACGCTTGACAAACCATCAACTCAATGATGTAATTAGACGATTTTCTATAGGTGTCAGAAATGAACGGGGAGAACGGCTACTCCAGTTCTGCCAACAACATAACTTACCTCTTGCTAACATTTTGTTCCAACACCATATTAGAAGAATATATACATGGAAGTCACCTGGTGACAGATTCAGAAACTAAATTCATTACATCATGGTCATATCGCGTTGGAAATCTTCTATTTTGTACTTTTGAATTTTTCTCGGCGCTGAATGTGGCTGTGATCACCAACTTTTAGCAATGCTGTTTAGATTACGTATGAAAAACATCCAACAACCTCGCAAAACAAAGAAAATCACAGACACCACTAAAGAACTGTTTCAGCTTGAGATACAATGGAAGCTATCCAACAACTGGGACATACAAGACCCAAATCAAGAATGGAAAAACTAAAACATATTATCAAAGAAACCAGGGACACCATCCAACAGAAAAAAATAGCTCCATTTGCCCGAATAAAATATGGATTACGCAATATACTATTGAAACAGTTAAAGAGCAAAAGGAACTAAAAGGAAAGGTCTAACAATACAAACCGCCAGCGATACATATGAAAGACTATGCAAAAACTTCCAAAGACAATGTAGACAGAACAAAAATAATTACATAAAAAAAATATGCTCAAAAATTGAAGCACATTAAAATTTTAACAAAACACGTGATTTACACAAGAAAATTCGGGAACTAACTCAAAAAATTAATTCGAAGACGACTTCGATAGAGAATAAACACGAAAACATTCTATCGGAAGATAAAGATGTATTAGAACGATGGAAGCAATACTGTGAAAAAACTATATTATAAAGAAGAAACAGAAGTCACAGATGAGAATCAGGATACTAATAGGACACCAAAAATTTGAACCACATGTACTATTTAGCAAAGTAGAAGAAGCCGTAAAACATCTCAAGGCAAATAAAGCACTGGGAACAGACGGTGTATCTGCTGAATTGATAAAATCAATCGTCAGTGAGAGTAGGAAAATTATACATGACATCTGCAACAAAATTTGGCTAACAGGCCAATGGCCTAAGGATTGGACGAATTCCGCTTTTGTACCTATTCATAAAAAAGGAACAACACAAAACTGCCAAAATTACAAAACAATATCTCTAATACTACACGCCGCCGCCGCCGGCAAGATATTGCTTCGAATAATAGACCAACGACTCCAACTATGTTTAATATCTGAAATTTTCCTAGAACAAGCAGGTTTCGTAAAAGGCAGATAAACTAGAAACCAAATATTCAACATACGTCAATTAATAGAAAAACACGGAAATTTAATACTCCTATGTTTCTCTGCTTTATAGATTACAAAAGTCTTTTGATTGCGTCAAATAGAAACGTATTTGGCAAATATTAAGAGAAATAGAGTACGTGGTCATTAGTAACTCTAATCGCCAATATACAGGGGTGTCCCAGAGATCACCCTGCCAGGCTTGTATTTCCGTTATTATTTTTTTATTTTCGTAAATGAAACTAAATTCTCTATAAGATAAGTAAATATAATTTTCAAATTCTGCACTTGTATAGTGGTAGCGATATTCAACTTTTTTTTTCAAATAGCATAATATATGTTTTTCTTCAAGCGACAATAAAACGTCATATTATTGAACTACTGGCAGACGCTAAAAACTTTTTTTACTGTCTAGACATTAAAAGCAAAACAGTTATTTTGTTTTCACAACTATTTAGAGGTTGGTACCTCGGTTATGTCATATTATGAATGTAACAGTAAAGTACCAACTTGATTTGTCGAGAATAAAACGTCACCATAACACTCAAAAATCTCGAACATTTGAAAATAACACATGAAAACTAGCAATAGCGCTTGAAGAAAAAATAATATATTTCACTTGAGTTAAAAAATGTAATTGTTGTGTTAAGTTGCTGTCTCGGCTGACGCCTCGCCAGCAAACTTTTAAGCTCAACAATTATATTGTTTAACTCCTAGTAAAATAATCTACTATTTTTAATATTTCGGCATAGTATCTTTATTTTCTTTACACAACCATATAAAAAAATGGGTCTTACATGAGAATTTTTTTAGAAAATTACGATTAAAAGTTGAAGGTGAGGTTTGCCATGGAAATAACTGATTTTTTGTCATCTTATAGAGAATTTAATCTCATTTTCAAAATTTAAAATAAAAAATAAAAAAGATTTTTGGGACACCTGTATATAAAAATAATTTTACAGTTATTAACCTTGACAATAAAACATCTGGATACGTTCCAGGAGTCAGAGGAAGCTCGTCAAAGGCTGAATTTGTCCTCACGCTATTCAATGCTTGCGAGAATGCATAAATGATGCGACGCCCTACAGAATCACGAAGGGTTGTAATAATCAATGGAAAAAGAATAGATAACCTCAATACGTCGATTGATACCATTTTAATATTGAATAATGGCGAAGAATATGGTTAAAATGCTTGAATCGGTAACTACAAGAAAGCAAGTATCTAATAAAACCAAACTTACTTGGTAACCGATTAGAAGCAATACAGTACGCATACAAAATCTCCTCCCAAACTTGAAATAGTCCATGACTTCATTGAGTTAGGACTTTAATAACGGTTAAGAGAGGTAATAAAACAAAAATAAAGACGTATAACAATACTTTTGCACAGCTATGGCTAATCTCAAAAAATATGGAGCGACAAACAAATAACCAAAGACACAAAAATAAGTGCTTGTGCGATTTCTGGGTGTTTTCTAAGCTTTTTATGGGTCGGAATCATGGACTATTAAGACACCGAATAGGCCTTTCCAAGATGTGCAGTTGGAGAAAGGATGCTACGCATACCATGGATAAAAGTAGAACAAACCTATCTATTCTAGAAAGCTCAACATCAGTGATCGACTATCCACTATCATTGCCGCAAACGCATACTGCAATACTTTGGTCATATCAAGCGCAGAGACCAGACGACTTAGAAAACTAATTGTCCAAGGAAAAGTCGAAGGCAAAGACCCAGAAGACAATCCCCATCACGATGGATAAACGAAATAAAAAAATATAACAGGCCATACATTGCAAGTGTCTACGCAAAGCAACGAAAATTGTCAACACTGGAAAAACAAAATCCCAGCACATAACCATAATGTCACAACTCTTCAGAAATGAAGAATGAACAAGAGAAAAAAAAGAATAGACGTTTAAATACCTAATTTCTTGCCCATATTATTATTTATACGCACCGTCGTAACTATCCTATGAATTTTTTTGCTATATCGAATTTTAATAATAATTAAAGTCCTGCAGTATGCAACTTATGTAGTGTGGGTTGTCGCTATTCTAGTAAGTATTTAATCAAAAATTAAGTTAAGCGTTCCAACACACAAAAACTCGTCTAACCCCGTCTCCATTCTAAATAATCTAGTCACCACACAAATAGTTTTTTAAGTGTACACACCAGCAAAAGGTAGGTAACAATCTCCATTAGGACACATTTTTTAAACAATTCTACCAAATGCCAAGCCTTGAGATAAGTTGGGAGTTGAGATCAAATGCTAATGTCTTGAGTTGGGCCCTTTGTCCAAAGTATCAAAGTGGGCTTTGAGTCAAGTTATCAACCGTTATTGCAAAAATTGGGCAATGGATCTTGTATCCAAGATTATGGTTTATTTATTTTAAAATATCAATTAATAAATTAATTTATTTTGACAATAACGTTTGGTGATTATTTTTTTGGGAAGGTTGATCCATAAAATTAGGGTTTTTTAATCTCGCTTACAGTCGAGCTTATACGACGAGTTTAACTCGAAAAATTCTGGATCGATTTTGTATAAGACCTAATTGTGCAATATATGAAAGACAACATAAAAAAATGTCATATTTTTTTTGTAGTTTCAATCCATAACTGCACCTAGTCTACAACCACACTGATCGTATTTATTTTAACCCAACAAAGTGTATAATTAATTACTAAGTCTTTATTGATCAATGTTTATTATAAGATTTTCTTAAAGTAAATTCAACAAACATTAAGGTCATTGACACGATAATGCAAAAGAAATGTTCGTGTCATTTATAGTTCGTTGTAACAGAAATGCTTAAAACCTCTCGAGTATCACTTTAACGCGACTTGGCATTACATCGGTTTCCTTTTAGTTAAAAAATAGCTTAAATAAAATTTCTTTATTAACCCAAACTTTATGTAGGTACGTCGACTTATTTGACGAAACAAGAATTTTTATTAAATATCGCTATCAGTTAGTTACATTTTTCGCGCTCCAGTTCACATAATGCTTAGGAAAACGAGGCGGATAGCAAATACGCCGGCGGGCATAATCTTTTGCCACAAAATTAACCAACAATTAAGATGAACGCAATTAGTAAGGAATTTCCAATGTACGCCTTAATAACTGTAAAATCCTCTTTCGTCTTCAATATTCTTGTTTCTCAAGTTTTCTAAATGTCATAGTTATAATCCTTTGATCCAATCTCAACTAAGAGTGGATAGAAACAAGTGATACGCTCGGAAGGATTATAATTTAAAATTTTGATTAAATAGATCATTATACAATTTAAAATTCACTATGAGGATTGAAAAACTAATTCAATGCCATCCTCCATGTAACAAGAAATTAGTAGCTGCAGATTTTATCGATGGAAAACTTAAAGTAATCGTTTTTTTTCACATATGAAATTTTATGATTTATTGAAAGATTTACTACAAAAGTTGCCATAGAACATATGTGAAAGTTTTTAATCTATTAGAAACTTAGTCAAACTTTGTTGAAATCGGCGTAACCATCTTGAGCAGCGATTACTATAATTACAATCCCAAGTAAAAAAAATGTGTGATCAATTAAAACAATTGTTGAAATAAACAATACTACAAAATGGGTACAAAAGAATCTCATCCAAACAAAACAATACATAAAATAAATACGAGATTAACACAAATTCAATTATTAATTCATATTACATTACCAAACGTCACATAAATTTTAACGCAGAAGTAAATTGTCGAAATTAAAAAAAGAACTCCTACTAATGAATTTAAATTTAAGAACAAAGCAGATCCAAACAAAATAAAATTATTTTTGTAGAATATACTATTGGTTTTATAATAAAATAGCAAAATTTGCATTTGATACTGAATCTAATTAAACTATGCGTCAATAATAATGTATATGTAGCTAGCTGTGAAATTCCAATTATTACTAAAATACAGTGACTTACACTGTTAAATTGGGTTATTAATTAATTACATTAAATAATATTATTTATGAAACAGTTTACATTGTTTTCTGAGTTCAAAATCACTAAATCTTAACAAACGATTTCCATATAACCTTCACGATTATAACATCATTAAAAAAGGTTATTTCAGACCAAAATTTGTCTTGATAATAGTTTGGGAAACTCGACATTTTAATTGAAGTCATTATAGAAAGAAAAGAACGAGGTAAAAACGTTATTAAATGTATACTTTTCCTTGATACAAATGTAAACTTATTTTATTTGAGATTTATAGATGTCCGTACCTTTCAATTTGATTTGTGGAAGCTTTAGAAGAAACTGTCGTTTATAGTTTATCAAAACTTGAGTTAATAGTTACAATTTTAAACAGTTATTTATTTGAGGATACATACAATGATAACTGTTTTAATATTAACGAAACATACTCGATAGTTTTCGAAAAAAAATTGTTAATTGGAATTAGACAATGTTTAATATTATTTAAGGATATTATTGTTTTTCAAATAATATACATTTTACAATTTTGTTTTAACATCTAAAAACTAAATTAAAATTAATTAAATTAAAATAAGTTCCGTTAAAATTATTTTTTATTAAAGTTATAATTAAAAATGTTTTAAAAATTTTATTAGAAAAGATTACTAATTAGTTAGATTATAATATTGTGATAGATGAGATTTAGTTTATCTATATCTATTTTATAGTTTACTGTTTAGTTTGATTTTTAGTTTTGTCCTTTTTAATTAATCTATTACCTAAATTTTTTCTCTTCAAATTACTATAGGGTTTGAAATCTAGAAATTTTCTAAAGCTGTATTTGATTTTAGTAATATTTTTTAATTAATAAAAAGCATTGTCTAATTTCACAACAATGTTTAAACAATTAAATAATATAATGTTTCAATTCATAACTAACATTGCAAATCGAAATTTGGTTACTAATTTTACTTTTATTTAAAAAATCTACTAATATCACAAATTCCATTTCCTTAAAACTAAGAAAATTAATAGCAACCTAGCTTTTAAACTACAATTATACCTTTTCGAAAAAAGTAACTAAAGAAAAAATTGCCCTTGACTATTAATTTTTAAAAACATAAATTTTCAAAACAAACTTAAATATTTATAAAAAGTTTAACAATTTTATTTTAACCTTTTAAATTAACGATTCTTACGGACAATTAAATTATTACAAACAAAAATTGTAGACAATAAAAAAAAATTAAAAACATATTATTTTAAAATATTATTTTTGGGAAAGTCGGTGTTTTGTCAAATTTAATTTTATTTCTCAGAATATCAAAAAGTTATAAGAAAAGTCGTTCTAAATGCAATTTTAAACCCGTGTGCAAAATTTCAACTTCTTAAAGCAATTTTATGTTTTCACTATTTTTTGGAAATGGCACCATCTAAAAATACGACTCAAACAACCTGCAGTTCTTCTTCATTTTGTCTCAGTTTAATGTATTATTTTTAGACAGTTATTTTATGTAGGGTCAAAACAAATAAACTGTGCATCACATATGATCAAATTTTAATTGCTCTGTTTGAAATTTGTAGGAAAACACACAAATAATGTGGCGATACTTCAAAGAAATAATTCCCATATGATGCGGACTTTACTGGTCACACTGTATATAATAAAATTTCGAAAATCAATAATCAATAAATAAAAACACAGAACAACCCACTAACTATCAAAATAATAGCAATTTAATAAAAAATAAAGTAATCAAACTAATCAAAGAAAATTTCTCAGAAATTTTACAATTAAGACCAATTCTAATGTTTTTGATAAAACTAACATAGTAATATTATATGCAATATTGAAAATCAAATAATAAACCTAGAAGAAATATCAAAAACAAAGTATTAGAAATAAAATATTTAATATCATAACTAATTACCAAAATACCAACAAAAACCGTGTACTACAACCTTTAGAAAAAGAAAAACTAAAAATACTAAAACATTTATACAAAACAACCCTAATTTACTAGTTGTTAAATCACATAAAGTACAAGCAACAATAATTTTAGAAAAAGTAAAGTTTGAAGACAAAGTTAATGCGTAAACTTCTCCAAGACACATAAAATGCTAAAAATAATCTTACAAATAACTATTCAAACTGAAAGTAATAAATTTATAAAAAACTTTACAATACTATTTCCATAGGTTTAAATACCTATAAAAAACTACTATTCAATAATGGTACCTACTACGAATAATTGTCGGTTCATATAATAGTCCCATTTATAAACTCTCAAAATATATCTAGGAAATTCTCTAGTAACGTAACTAAAATTACTGGTCTTTTAAAAAAACAAATTAATAAATTTTCTGTTCCAAAAAATTTGAAAATTTACTTTTAGACAGAGTTTAACTATATACTAACATTTTCCACAAATTTAGCAATCGATTTAGTAAAATTTTAGTAGGAAAATTACAAAATTTACTAAAACAACAGAATCAGATTTCATTGATACTATGCCGTCATGGACACCTTCTCTCAAGCACCATATCAGAAGTAGTCTAATTTTTTTTTTCAAAACTAATAAATAACATACTATGTTTCAATACTCAATACTAATACTCATAGATAATTTTAAATCTCTTTTATATGTAGTATTTGTTGTACGGGTTATGCAACTATCCAGTTAATAGATTCTTTTGATTAACTTAAATTATCATTTTAGTTATGTAGCCCGATGTTTTTATTATTTTGTGAATGGTGTTAAACAAATTTTCGAAGACACAGTTAGTTTTTTTGTATACAATTTCAGATTTACCGTCAGGTTCCCTATTTACTAGTCGATATCTAATTCACCGTCAAATGTCAAATTTGTTTATCCTCGGATTCTAATTTACCGCCGGATCTCAAAGATTCGTGACAGGTGTTTCTTATTTCTTTGTTTAACTAATTTATTAAAATGTTCAAATTTGTTTTGATAACCTTCTACGTCACAAGAAGTTGACAAACGAAAACGGGAAGTTCAAAGGCAACTTATATAAAAAACCTAACTTTTTCTTTTTACTTTATTCAATAACTTTATGTTTAATTATTATAAAATAACAAAATGTCATGCTATCAGAAGTTAATTTCAAGGCCGACATAACTTTAACAATTGCTTTAAGCGTATCTACGTACGGTGTTTTATTTTGTCTATATAAAAATAAAAAAATTTTTGCATTTAAAATTTTTTGTTAGTTAAATAAGGTAATCAAGGAACTGCCACTAAGCAGAGTATGAGAATAAAACTCAATATAGTGGTTCTCGACGATGTCAATTTTTAAGCGCACTAAGTTCCAAAAGCAAACCTAGCCAATAACAAATACACTAAAGACAAAGAAAAGAAACGTAATTATTATTGCAATTGTTTATAAATATATTTAAACAAAAAATATTAATTAAAACTCGAGCAATGAAATCCTTTATTTATCATTAAAAATCTCAAACCTTGGGTCCGTTCTGTTTAATAATAAGAATGCTTTACAACTAACTAATTTTTATTTTTATATAAAAAATATTTTTATAATGGAACAAACAGTTAACAAATTAATGATCTTAAAATCGATATTTTTCCATCCACATCGTTTTTAATGTCCGTAATTGAACGTTCAATGTTAACCAATAATTTAGAGTAAATGTTTCCTCGAGTAGAAAATTTAATCAAAATTATCTGGTATACATTACAGTGACGAAACATATTTTGCTAAAAAATTTTGAATGTAGATTTCTAAATGAATAAAGTGGAACCCAACCAAAAATATGTAGCCTTAACAAAAAATAAATAAAAAATTCCCTATAAATGATTAAACTTTAAATTTTTGGCATCTATAATTACAGAGAGATACTTAAATTATATAATTATAACTAGTTAATGGGCCTCTTTGCATATCTGTATTTCTGTATTGATATATAACTCAGAAGTCACGTAATTGCGTGCCTGCCGGTGGTGTGTGTTCAGATTGTAAATAATAAAGTTATTTTACTACTTGTACAACATTGGCAACTAGGTAGGGAAGAAAATTAAAATTTTAATTGAGTGCTACTTTTTATGATCGAAAAACTATAATGAAAATGATCAAGACATAAAAACTATAGTAATTCAAAATTTATTTCATATCCAGAATAACTAGCAATGAAATATCTGAAAGTGACATAAAGAAGAAAATTCAATCAGAGATAGTAAAACCAGTACATTCTCAGGTACGGAATTATATATAAACTTTTATCAAGAAAAGTTACAAGTGAAAGCATCAAAATGACATTTATTGTCCAAAAATAAAACACCAATTTGTAAAGTTGTCATTAAAAAAGAAACAAATTAATAGTAATTTTAAGTAAAACGTCTCAATGCTACTTTCAACCATTAAAACACAAACTCGCCACAAAGGCTTCTGATAGCGTTAAATTCAAAGTTTCAACTGCACAACTACACTTGCATCTCTAGCTACTCAAATATGGCACACTCAAATAAAACTAAAACAAAAGTTAACATCGTTTACACTTTAGCAGAAACAAATAATCTGAAGCAAAGTTTTTCTACGCGTGGTTTAATTCAATTCATTAATAAGGAAACGTTCCGTATTTATTATTAAAATCAATTGAATGTAAAGTTTTGTCTGCACCAGATTCCGTTTTTAAATGTTTAGATAAAATACGAATTAATAAAACAGGTCTTAATTTTATTTAGCAAAAGTTATTAAATTAGAAATGACATAACAATTTGATTCAGTATAATATGTGGCGGTTTTCTCTTGTGTATCTATTTATTTTTTAACTCTGGCTTTAATAAATTTCTGGATTCGTGCAATTCTTTCTCGCCTGGTGTTAGGCAACCACGGTGTAAAGATTGTGTGTAAATCAATCTTTATTCTTGTGTAGGATCCGTTTCTTGGTACGTTTATTTCATAACAAATAGATAAGGTAGTACGACGTTTTCTAACAATTTCCGTTTTATCATTTACTTCAATTGACGTCGACGGTGGTATACGTGCTCCTGGTTATTTCAAAAAGAAAAGTACTATCTTTATTAAATAAATATTTTAAACTATTTAATTGTTTTTAAGTCAATAAATTCTTTATTAAGTAAAACCATAATAAAACACGATATTGTCCAACGCCGTAGTACATCGTTTTTCTTATCACCCAATCGCAACCGTGATTTTTTCATGTTTTCACGGAACAGGTGGTGTTAAGGATAGACTTCTAATCCAAAAAAAATTGACAAAAATTAGTTTTACAACTACCTTGTTAGCCCATATTTTCGTTTTCTCCAACAAAGTTACACTTTGTTTGGCCAACTGTAGGTGTTGGTTAGACCAACAAACTCACATTGGATGGAACAAATTTACACTCAAGAACCGCTAAAAGCTAAAATATAAACTCTGCTAGATAATTGGCTTTTCAGCAAGAATCAATTGTTGCAAACGTTAGACAATTATTTCTGTGGTGTCTGCGTGAGTACTTCGACAATGGTTTAACCAGAGAAAGAACTGGCGGAGTCGGTTATGATGTTTAAATGCGTTATTATATTTCACTTACATAGAAGTCGAGATGGAATATTTATAGAATGAATGTGCTGGCGTAAAGTGTCTTGAA
>JALBCR010003082.1:0-18735 GCA_030710515.1 Abscondita cerata | reverse complement strand
ATTAATTATTCTCACTTATATTGTCTTCTTCTTCTTCGTAATTTAGGTCTTAAGGCCTGTTAGTTTCCAGCACTTTATTCTTTGGATGTGGATTGCCAGCTTTCTTTCCACCGCTTTAATGGTCGTCCAGGTAGTCTTCTTTCTCCGACTTTTCCGTCTCTTGCCATTCTTGCTATTCTGTTGTTGTCCATTCGGCTTACGTGTTCGTTCCATTACGGCTGTCAGTCCATCTCACAATGTCCTAGAACCTTACATGTTTCTCTAATGGTTTCGCTTTTGATTCTGTCCCGCAAGGTTTTCCCTGTTATTGTGCGTAACACTCTCATTTCAGTTTTTCGTAGTAGATGTTTTGTTTTACTGGTGTCTGCCCTTGTCTCTGCTGCGTAGGTCATGATGGGTCTTATGCATGATTTGTATATGCGCACTTTGCTATCTATGTTGAGGAACTCATTTCTCAATATTACGTCTTTTAGGCATCCTGTTACTGAATTGGCTTTAATGGTTTGGCTAGTTATTTCTTTTGTTAAATTTCCATAGCTAGATATTTCTACACCCAAGTATGTAAATGTCGTTACTTGTTCAATTGCTTTATTGTTAACCATTAATTTACATCTTTGGGGTTCTTTGCTATTACCATGCTTTTGTTTTTCTACCGATATTGTCAGATTATATTTCTCAGCCTCTCTTTTGAATTTTGCAGTAATCGCTGGAGATTGTCCTCATTTTCTGCTATAATTATTACGTCGTCTGCATAACATACAATTGAGATTTCTCCTGTGCTGAGTTTATACCCTAGATTTAGGTTCTTTGTTGCTGTGATAATTTTATCCATTATAAGATTAAATAATAGCGGACTTAGGCTATCTCCTTGTGGGATTCCTGTACGAACGTGTACGTCTTCGGAGTATTTTCCTTGTAATCGTAGTTTAGTCGTATTGTTCGTGTTCAGCTTTTTTATTGCTCTTCTTAAATCCTCGGGTATTTTCTTTTCTTGGCATATTTGGAGCACATCTTTTTAGCAGTACGCAATCGAATGCTTTAGTTAGATCTATAAAGCACATGTACATAGGTTTATTAAACTCTAGCGATTTCTCAACTAGTTGTCGTATAATAAATATTGCGTCGGTAGTCGATCTGTTTTACGAAATCCTTGCTGTTCCTCATTTATGTCTACTATTTTGTTTATTTCGTCACCAATCAAGCTGGTGAATAATTTAGTTATTGTATTTAACAGCGATATGGTTCTATAATTTGAGGGATCGTTCTTGTTTCCTTTCTTAAATATTGGAATTGTAATGCTATGTCGCCATTCGTCGGGTACTGTCGATTTATCTATTATTTTCTGAAAAAAGTTCTTTAATTCTATGGCTAATGTTGTTCCACCATATTTAATCAATTCATTAAGTATGTTATCGGGTCCGGAAGCTTTTCTATTTTTCAGTTTCTTCATAGATTCAGTTATTTTATTTTGGTGGATTGTTGTTTGATTTATTGCTTGGTTGTCTTCTACATTCTGGGAGGGATCCTCGTTAACGTTGTTTACTTCACTATATAAGGTACCCAGGTATTTTGTCCATTGATCTTCGCTTAAGTTTTTAATTTGTATGCATTCGTTAATGCTGTTTCTTTGTCGTTTAATAATTCCCCAAATTTTCCTTTGTGCCCCGTATAGATCGTGCTCAATCTCTTTTGTAAATGCCTCCCAGTATTCTCGTTTTGGGTTCTTATTTGTGTATTTACTCTGTTTCTGACTTCTACGTAGTTGTGATGTTCCTCTTCTGTTTTGTTTGATCTGTATCTGAGATAAGCTTCTCTTTTCTCTTACGCCAATTGTTTTATCTCTTCTGTGAAACAGGGCTTTGTTTTCCCTCGTGTCGGTATTTTTACTTTTCTTTTACCAATGGCTTGCTCGGCCGCGCTTAATATGTTGTATTTTAGTTTGCGCCAGCTCGTTGATATCTTCTTCATCTCCAATTGCATTATCAGTTATCATTTTCTTCAGTCTCATTTCATATAAATTTCTAGTACTTTCAGCTTGTAGCGACTCTATATTCAGTTTCTCTTTAGTTCTACTTTCAAGTTTTTATTGTTTTGTGCTATCATTCTTATTTTGCAAAGTAATAGCCGATGGTCAGAACCAATGTTTGCTGATGTTAGGGCCTTTACGTCTAATATTTGTGTAGGATGTATTGTTCTGTTGGATATTATATAATCAATAGTTGATTGTTGGCCTCGTGAATTTTCCCAAGTGTATTTGTGTTGTTGTTTGTGTGGGAAGAAAGTGTTGTTGATACGTAGCTCATTGTATGCACAGAATTCGATCAGATGTTCTCCATTTTCATTAATTGTGTCTTCGTTAAATTTCTGTTTTACACCCTGGATAACTTGGTTTCCTATCCTGGCATTTAGGTCACCTAGTATAAGTACTTTATCAATAGGTTGTATTTTATCTAGTAGCATTTGTAGGTCTGTAAAGAAACTTTCTACTTCTTCTTTTGGCTTGCTGATATCCGGTGCGTACACAGATATGAGATGAATTATCGTATTACCAAAGTTGATTGTAATTTTTAATATTCTGTGGTTTACATAACTGACTTCAGCAATGTTTTGTTCATATTTATGATGTATTAATAAGCCGACTCCAGATGATGCCCATTCAGATTTTTGTTTTCCGCTATATATTAATAGGTAATCGTCATACCTGCTTATCCCACATCCTTTCTTTTTTGTCTCTGCTAGCGCGCATATATCTATTTTTGTGGTGTTTCAATTCCATCATAATCTCCTGGTCCCTTTGGACCACGAGTTTATATTCCAACAGCCCATACGCAGTACGTTTTTCTTCCATTTACTCTTTTTCCTTTTCCTCGCGTCATTCGTCATCGATAAAGTCTGTCCATTGTTTTCCGAGGCTACTTTGTGTTGTACTATATCCATAATTTTAATTATAATTATTTCCTTAAGCGTCATGTTGAGATAATTTCTACAGTCGATTTCCTTGTTCATGCGGTGGTTGTCATCTGTATTTGCTGGGTCTTTGAGCATAATTGTTTTCTAACAGGCAGGATGCTAGTCTAACCTGTAAACCCTCCTCCTTTTCGGGCTTGGGACCGGCATGACTGGCAATGGGCTACTCAATCCACCCACTACCAATCAAGGCGAGTCACATATTAATAATTTAATTAATTTTTTTTTGAAAATTAAACAATTTCTTCTTTACAGATTTGAGTGGTAAGTTTTTTCATGTTCTTTAATTTTTTGTCATTGGTTACTAACATTTGTAGTCTGTGTTTACTTGGAAAAGATTTGATTTATGAATTTTGAGGTTTGATTTTGTGAAAATCTACAATGTTTAGTATTGTTTTTTTGTTGTCGCTTTTTACGCTCCCAACTGGCGTTAATTTGGGTCCCACACTTGAAAGAACTTTTAAATAACTTTTTGTTGGTTTCAGGTTGATGAAACCAAGTTTACAGCTACTTAAGAATGTTGTTTGAAGTTATGTTTGGTGTGGTCGACTGTGATTTCTCATGAAACTTGCTAACGCACTTAAAAAAGAATATGTGTAATATTAATACTTTTCATAGGAATTTTGTTACATGCAAAATTAGGTTTACGAAAATTTGATTCAAAAAGCCTAACATAAATGGGTGTTGTACAGTAAGAAATGGGGTGGTTTGTATGGTAAATCGCCCTTGTGAAATAAAACGGTCAAGTAATGAGATACAAAATAATCAATAAAATTCAACTGAGCGCCAAATAAAGATATGACGTATTCTTTGTTTCCAGCCCTTGCTTTTGGAAGTTTGACAGGGTGGGTAATTTCTGTTGGACCTACCTTGAAAGTACTGTCCCAATCTGAAAAAGTTAACACAATCCGCACAAAATCAAGATTAAAACATAAATTTAAAAAGCTTGTTACAATGTAATATTAACATGATTTATTGGGTTTTCAAAAGAACTAACATTAAAAAAAAATAAAATAAAACACTACTAACTAAATAAATAAGGCGAAAACAATTAACGACGCGGGATGATACCTAAATGATTACGTCATCGATACTATTTCATTCAGAAAATACTAAACTTAGTACATTAAAGGAAAGTTTTAGTACATTCTTACAAATTAATACAACCGTAATGTTGTTTAATATTATGCGATTTGTTTTAAGAAATTAACTACAAATGTGGTTAAACGCATTTTATTCAACCTTTTCTCAAATCTGTTAAAATTAAAATATTTAATGAAATAATGTAATAAATACCGTAAATCGCTTCTGACGAAACAAAGAGCTCGCTGCATCGTTGATCGAACACCACTGTGATGTTTCCAACAATGGTTGAAACAATTCGAAGACGATGACGATTCATAAAATTCCCCTTCTGGGTACACACCCCAAAAGAATTAATATGACGTAGCGTAATTGATTCGAGATATTTTCGCACCACCACAGAGAGTTTAAGCATCCTGATAATTTTTTTATTTTGTTGAATTTTGTGCTTAATTTCTGTCGTTCCTAAGTCATTTAATCAATCTCACAACCCCCAAATACTTGAAGTTGTCCAATTGGTTAATTAGAACATTGTCATCAATCAAAAACCTCAAATTTCATATCTGAATTTACTACCATATTTCTTTTTAGTTTAATCAAGTTAACTTGCATACCCCATTCTCTGTATGTTTTGTAGAGTCTGTTTATCATAAATTTTAAATAATATAAGTGTCCTGCGCAATGAGCACCTAATCACCGACAAAATTTAAAGAGAATACACTTATTTTGTTGATTAGTACCTCATTCCACTACAGCGTCAGCCAGTTGCTCAGTGCGTTCTCGATATAAATATTAAACAACAATAGTAACATGCTGTACCCCTGCCTGGCCTCTTTCTTGTTGTTTGTATTGGTTCAGATAGTGCTATCTCTATCTTGACGTTAGCAGTATTTCCTTCATACAAGTCTTTAGTTGCCGCTACTTATTTGAGGATGTGCACTTTATTTCTTGTAATACCTCGCATAACTTGCATCTTGAATGAGTCATATGCGTTTCTAGATCAATAAGCCCTAAATGCATCTTCTTCTGCTTTCTGTATTTTTTTAAATTATTACTGAATTATAACTAATTATCTTGAGCAGGAACGCCTAGTGAAGAAAACTTGGGTCTTCTCTCTTATCTTGTGTCCTCACATTATTTCTGAGGTTTTACTTTGCAAAATCTTGCCAAAAAAGTCCCTCCTGTAAGGAAAAAGGTTCACAGCGCACATTTGTAAATAATGACGGAACTTTAGCACTCAAGTTCTCTCTCATTCTTGAAGAGCCCCAAAAGATGAAACAGCTTATCGAGTGATCTTACAAACTTACACCTGGCGATTCGAGAATGTTATTTTTTGCCAACACTTAGTTGTCTATAATAATCAAAGCGTCTCGACTTACGTAACTGCTTACACAACTGTGGTTAAACTTTGCTTTAATGCAAATGCATTTTCAGACGTGTTGGGATAGATGAGACGATACTAGATGTCGCAACACTTATTGGTCTTTCTAATAAATTAAAAACAGAAGGATATTTTATTCATTTAGACACATGTTAGAAAATAACTTTTACTTTAAGTAGACAATTAGTAGTATTATGATGAAATGTATTAGTTAACTGATATGAAGATCATTATTATATTATAAGTTATTACATGTGTTCAGTTTTTTTAGACACCGCCATCAGACTTAAAGTAGTGCATGGTAGAATTGTTTAAGGATTATTTTTGAGAAAAAGTATTTAGTAGTAGTAAATTTCAACAACCTCTTTGTCACACGAATTATCAAATCACATCAAATTTTATATTTTTAGTTGAATGACAATCAAACAAACACAATCATTATACGTAACATTCAAAAAAATATGCAAATAAATCGTGCAAACTTGGCCGAAAAAAACATACATAAAAGAAACATTCACAATGAAGAAACTTAGTAAAGTAATAAAATAAATAATCAATGTTATTACGTCGATGGTAAACTTTGTGTGAATTTAACAGATGAATTTGCAAAAATACCTGAATATGCGACTCCCATATTTCAATCGACAACTATATACATCTTTCTATATTAACACTAGTACGCTTGATTATTATCCAAACTTCAATTACACGTTCCATTCAACAAGAACAATTTACTATCGACATGACTGCTAATGAATTGCGATTGTTCAACCGCGGCTATTAATCCATGTAGGAATCTAACTTGTCCACGCCGCAAAATTACCAGAACACTTCCAGTTCAATCGATTTGATTTCAACTATCTCGAAGTTTGATAACTACTTTTAAAAAAATCCACTTTTCTTTGTTACATTACGAATTCACAAACTCGTTTCCTTATGCAAGCTTCTCGTATTGGATCAGTCAGTTCGATATGCGATTTATCAATCTTTTCAACGACAATCCTGCAAACTCGTAAGAAATATCCTACTTTATAATAGATTGGCGCATTGGGGGTGAGACATTCCTTGTATAAATCTTCAAATAGCGCCGTACTCAATAATCGATATTCCCAACTTTAAGTTAGACTACTTTACAGTTCCAGTAAAAACCAGAAATAGTATTTCTGTAGGATTTTTTCTTTTGCCGAAGTTGTTAAAGTGTAATAAACTTTGCAGTCGTCCTTTATATCGTATAAAAAGGAATGTAGTGGGTTGCTCGCTTGAGTAAAGCATTTATTTTTTCGAATAATTTAAGCGTATCACATTTTTTATACTAAATCATTTATTAATGTTTAATGAATAGTTTAATTGCAGATTCATTTTTTAATAACAAAAGTACATTAAGAATGTTTTGTATCACTGTTCTGTGACTATTGAACACCAACACGTAAGTAGCACCTGCTATTGACAGCTACTGACATTCTTTATTTGCTGATCTAGAATCTTACATTAGTTTGAGATTTGGCTTTGTCAAGAAATTAATTTTTGTACAATTATTTAATCACTTATATAAATTTTTTCCCGTTGTACCATGCTGTTAAGACGTGTGGATATTTAATTTTTCTAAGCTACTACAACGTGACTAGAATACGCATGGAGAACCTGAGTTAAATGTCAATAAAACTATATTCTTTTCGCATAGGTAACACATTAATAAAGCTTTGTAAAACGAAATATCAATTGATTTCAATTTGTGTCACGCTTTATACATTTGTTATTAGCTTGTACCTCAAACGTACGGTAAATGTAATATAATTGTAACATACTATACCACATTTAATTTGGTGGAGAGCTAAAAAATGATTACCCAACACTACTGCATTTACACTAAAATCTCACGTACGTTATTGTATAAAATTGTATTAAAATATTTACGGAAATATTAGAAAAGCTGATGTTAAATGTTTAAAAATTATTGTTTTTTTTGTTTAAAAGAATGGACTGTATTTTGCCAAATCATATTTATTTCAATATATGAGTTTGGATGGATAAACGTAAATGAACATTTTGTAACCTTTGTTGTAATTTTTCCTGTTAAAATAATCTCTAAGTTTTTATTATGCATAATTAAATTGCGAAATATTGATTTTCGTTTATGATTGTACGTGATATATGTCCCATTCCCTTACCTTGCATCATTGCAAGTCGCCGTCGGTTAGTTGATTTTAATTTGAAACAATATACATTTTTGCGGTCTCATTGTGATTTGTCTAACTTAACAGTCCATCACACGCGTCAAATATATTGCACGATTACACGCGTGCCGGGAGACCCTCATGTGACAATAACTTGGTTTGGTGGTTTTAACTAACAAAATTGATAAACTCAATTAGTAAGTACTTGCAAAACATTTTTATTAACGCAGATTAATTCAAGTAAAAAAGTTTAATAATAATACATATTATGGAACAACGACAACAAATACACAAACTAACTTAAACATTTAAAGTACCAAACTGTTTTGTTTTAATTTGAAGATTCTCCTTCACTTACTTGATGAGTGCAGTCGGTACATGTCGTGATAGTGTGCTCCCTACAGATCGATTTAGTGCACTGAATACACCTAGTTCTTGATTTGCGTTTATTCCTAGTAGGACAGTAAGCGCATCTTATATCTTTATTTCCTATCAATCTTGGATATCGTTCAGGTTTTGGAATTTCATAAATCTCATGTAATCTGGATTTTATGGTATTAGGTATATGTGCTTCATATGCCCTTCGCTTTGCATAGTCATACATTAACAATTTTACTAATTTTGTCAGATAGTCTGTTCGTGGTTGAGTTGCAAGTGTATTCACCTTGTAGATGACATAGTTGTTTATAGCACCAATATTCATAATGCCAAAAATATTGGAAGTGGCCACTTATTTGAAATTAGCGACACTAATAATTTTTTACAATGCATCACTCATATCTACTCCAATTTTTGTAATGCTGGCTTTTTTCTACACCTGATTCCGAATCAATAGAATCGTCATAGTGCATAGTAGACAGAAGAAGCACATGTTTAGCTCTTTTAGGTTTATAAGACACAATTGTAGAGTTCTTAGAGAAACCAAATATAGAACTTTTTATTGGCCTTTCTTTTATGTCCTCAATAAAAAGAAGTGGGAATTTCCTTTTATTTTTCTTTAATGTTCCTACTAGCGTAAGACCCATTTTTAAAAGTTCTTGAGAAAGTGGAATCGAAGTAAAGAAATTGTCGCAGGTGGTTTTGTTCCAGTCTTTTTATGATTTCATCCTTTTGATTTGTTATCTATACTGGTATGGACCTTCGTTTTGCATACCAACATATACCTCTAAGTTTGTTGTATAAAATGTTTGGAGTATCTGGAGCAAGCCCAAATTTTTAAACCGTAACTATCCGGCTTATTCGGCATATAAACCCTAAAACTGCAGCGTCCTCTAAATGCCAACAGCATTTCGTCTACTGTTACATACGAACTTACGCTGTAGTTATTTTTGCGTAACAATTTACAAATTCGTCAAATATATCACGAATATAAGTCAGTTTGTCAATTTTCTTTCGTTGCTTCTTGCTTTGTATCAGAAACATCATCAAAACGTAGCATCTGCAGTAAAAACTTAAACCTATTTAGTCCCATTGTCAAACGAAATATTTCTATACCTGTTCCATCCTTTTTCCATATACCCAATAGATTTTTGGTGTTTTGAATGGTGAACACCCAACAAATAAAAAACAACCCAAAGAAGGCTTTTAAATTTCTTGTATATCTGTTTCCTTTGCATCAATGACTACGAACGTAATTTTGTTGTACTAGACGTATTTTTATGTTAGGACAGTTCATTATTTTTCGCAATCATTCTGTCAGGAAAACAATTTCCAATCCGCCTTTTTATATCAGAAACACCTTTTGCTTTCCTTGATGGGACCTGAAGTTTTGTAACAATGTTACATTGTTTAGTTCAGACTTCTATTATTAATTTGAGGATGCTCTCTGCCCATTCTGTAACTCCGTCTCTTCCCACGATAAGTTGGACCAATCCGTAACAATTCTTCATTGTCAGATTCTCGCACTTTGTTCGGATTCTGTATTGTCTGTTACATAATTGTTAGTAATGACTTCAGATCATTATCACTGTAATCTGAATTGTCATCTGCAAGACAAATAGCTTCTTCTTTAGTTACTGATTCCCATAAATCTAATAAACGTTGTTGTTCTTTTCTCATACCGGCCATACCTTATAAATAGCGAGTGAGTATATTACACAAATATACTCAAAAACATAAATTTAGCTTACTAAAATCTCAGATGACAAATTCAGCAACACACTAGAAAAAAAAAAAAAAAAAAAAAAAAAAAAAAAAAAAAAAAAAAAAAAAAAAAAAAAAAAAAAAAAAAAAAAAAAAAAAAAAAAAAAAAAAAAAAAAAAAAAAAAAAAAAAAAAAAAAAAAAAAAAAAAAAAAAAAAAAAAAAAAAAAAAAAAAAAAAAAAAAAAAAAAAAAAAAAAAAAAAAAAAAAAAAAAAAAAAAAAAAAAAAAAAAAAAAAAAAAAAAAAAAAAAAAAAAAAAAAAAAAAAAAAAAAAAAAAAAAAAAAAAAAAAAAAAAAAAAAAAAAAAAAAAAAAAAAAAAAAAAAAAAAAAAAAAAAAAAAAAAAAAAAAAAAAAAAAAAAAAAAAAAAAAAAAAAAAAAAAAAAAAAAAAAAAAAAAAAAAAAAAAAAAAAAAAAAAAAAAAAAAAAAAAAAAAAAAAAAAAAAAAAAAAAAAAAAAAAAAAAAAAAAAAAAAAAAAAAAAAAAAAAAAAAAAAAAAAAAAAAAAAAAAAAAAAAAAAAAAAAAAAAAAAAAAAAAAAAAAAAAAAAAAAAAAAAAAAAAAAAAAAAAAAAAAAAAAAAAAAAAAAAAAAAAAAAAAAAAAAAAAAAAAAAAAAAAAAAAAAAAAAAAAAAAAAAAAAAAAAAAAAAAAAAAAAAAAAAAAAAAAAAAAAAAAAAAAAAAAAAAAAAAAAAAAAAAAAAAAAAAAAAAAAAAAAAAAAAAAAAAAAAAAAAAAAAAAAAAAAAAAAAAAAAAAAAAAAAAAAAAAAAAAAAAAAAAAAAAAAAAAAAAAAAAAAAAAAAAAAAAAAAAAAAAAAAAAAAAAAAAAAAAAAAAAAAAAAAAAAAAAAAAAAAAAAAAAAAAAAAAAAAAAAAAAAAAAAAAAAAAAAAAAAAAAAAAAAAAAAAAAAAAAAAAAAAAAAAAAAAAAAAAAAAAAAAAAAAAAAAAAAAACCACTGTTCTCCTTGAGTATCATCTATAAATCTTGTTTTTCCTTTTTAATTTTTCTTATTGCATCTTCTACTTCTTCTTTATATACATCTACGTCTTTTATTTTTTTATTGTTTTCCCATTGGCTTACACTTTTATATATTTGTGGTTCTGATTTTCCTTCTAGCAGTTCAATCGATTTATTTTATATGTTAACTATTTGTTTTTAACGACCGTAACTTAATCTTGCAAAACTGCATGACTGCATGAATGTGAATCTTAACGTTAGCACCATCGTTCGAATGTCTCCCTTTTCTCCTCGCTGTCTACAGTGCCTTACTTCCACCACTTTTAAAAACGTATTGCTTCTTTTTCTTAATTATGTAATGCCATTGTAATACACACCAATTGTCTGTCACTCCTTGCCTTTCATTTCAATAGTTCGTTTCAACACAAAATGAACTGTTTGTTTTCTTTCCCGGAAACACTTCGAGAACACTTTCTTATTTACAAGAAATTGCTCATATTCTAGTTTTAAGGGTGACGCAGCAATGGTCACAGCGTGGTTTTTAAGGTATATTTTAGTTCGAGCATAGTCAATGACTGATTTTCTTTCTTCCTCCTTTGTATGCTAGGGTGTATCGTATAAGAACCGACACAGAGCAGGGGCATGTTGAGAACCCGTTTAGATTAGTTTAATTGATCGTTAATTATTATCGGTTAGTTACATTTGGTATAATCCAGAACTTCCACCAAATTTGGTTTTCTAAGTCGGAATGTATACTGAAATATAGATTTTTCGAAATTTAAAACTCCAATTTTGAAGGCCTATAACTTAAGAGTGCAACTTAGTATAAATGCAGGTTAGGTTTAGCCATATTTTTATGGTTCTACATGCTCCTGCTCTGTGTCGGTTCATGCGATACACACTGTATATATTCTTTTACTCATTTTCTCCATATTTTCATTCATAATTTTCACCCTCTCTTGCGCATTTCTATCAATTCTTTCTGCTTTCTTCATTTATTTTCTTGTCCATTGAAGTTCTATTCCTTTATTATTCCATTTATCATCATTCCTCTTCCTCTCCTACTTTGACATTAAAATCCTCTTTTATGATTATTTATCTTTTTCTCTGCTTTCCAATTTGCATCTTGTTTGTTTTTTTTTAGTTCTTTTCATTTCCTTTCCATAAACTGTTAATATTTCATATTTCTCCCATGTTTTCAGTCTTTTACAGCCTCCCTCACCTTTTGTCGCAAACCCCATGTAAAAGTCTTCTAGCATATTCCTCTCCTATTGTTTTCAATCTCTTTCTTCTAGTTAAGTTTCCACTAAGCCAACCACGTTAAAATCTCTTATGCATGGTGTCCGTTCGTAAAGCCCAAGCATGAAGATCTCAGCTATTTGAAGAGATACGAAGTTGGTCAAACTGGGCAAAGTTGCCTGTTGTGGCACTCAGTAAAATGCCTTGTTGAAATTAAAACTCCGATTACTTCCGGACAGATCCGCAAAACAAAATCTTTGAAAATTCGTTTTATTTTTTCTTCAGAGCTTATTTCACCACATAAATGCAAACATGAACACTTTGTTATTGCTACTTTTACGCTCTACATTATGATGTCATTAAATTCAAAATACGATGTTTCGTTTTTTGACAGTCATTATCAAGTTTATTTTTTTCTTATAGGCTCCATTTTGAATTGTCACATTTTTGAATTCGCATTTTAATTGAAGATTACGATGATGTGTTAAAATTCCGCTATAGTTTGGTGATAATGACGGAAAATTGTTTTTTTGCAAAGGGTGCCTAGGAATGATACTTCTTCTTTAAAAAATAAACACATATTTTACATTTCTATGATATTTATTTTATTGTCACCTACGGTTGCAATATCTTTTATAATTTTCTTAATTTCTTTGTTATTTACAATTTAGTTTCACCTGTGTTGTTAATTTAAATATTTCACTTTCAAGGTACTCTTTATAAAAACAATTTGTTGTTATTTCCACCAAACAACGAGGCATAACTTTAATATATGGTACATGGTACAAATCGCAATTAAAAAACGAATTCAAAATGTGATGAATCGAATAGGGCGCCCATAAGAAAAAATAAAGTTGATGATGACTACCAAAAGACCAAACGTCGTATTTAAAAAATGACTCAAGTATTAATTGTTTGTATTAATCTTGTCAAATAAGCAAATAAAAACGAATTTTGTAATTTTCGGTTTTTGCGTATAATTTTCAAAGAGGAATTTTACTGAATGCCGCCAATGGACGCAACTTTGAATTATGCCGTTGATCTTGTAGCATATGTACAACTACACAGTGAGTTCAAAACTTGCTCGTCTAAAATTATTAAAATTTGATTACATACCTTATATGCAGCACGTCTTGAAAACAAAAACTTTAAACTAGATGCGTTTTTCCAACATCCGTTGGGATCAAACTTATTTATTTTTTGGTTTTAAATTACCCAGCGGTTTGGCGGTATTACGTGATCGCCAAATTGACATGACGCAGAAATATCAAAAGAATGTAAGAAATACCCATAACAGCTTATATACGACAGTCAGCGTTTAGCGCCACCAAAATAATTTTGCTCGAACTAAAATATAACTTAAAAACTACGCTCAGACCATTGCTGCGTCACCCTAAAAAACTAGAATATGAGCAATTTCTTGTAAATAAGTGTTCTCGAAGTGTTTCCGAAAGAAAACAACAGTTCATTTTGTGTTGAAACGAACTATTGAAATGGCAAGGGTGACAGACAATTGGTGTGTATTACAATGAAAAAGCTTTATAATTAAGAAAAGAAGCAATACGTTGTTTAGAAAGTGGTGGAAGTAAGGCACTGTAGACAGCGAGGAGAAAAGAGAGACATTCAGGCATTGACATGGTATTTAACGTTAAGATTCACATTCATGCAGTCATGTAGTTTTGCAAGATTAAGTTACGGTCGTTAAAAACAAATAGTTAACATATACAAATCAATTGATTGATAGTTTTTTCAATAATTTAAAATAGAAGTGCACTCAAATCAATAAAGATTTAAATCTGGAAAACTACATGGTCATTTGGAGCTAATAGAACATTTCACTGCCTAATAACGTCTACTCAAGGCTTCACTATTGATGACATTTAACAAAATGTAAAGCGAGGGTTTAACTAACTTTATTTCTTGAATGTAAATTTGAGTTTATAATCCAGATGTAAATTATTGAACGTAAGTGTTTTATTTAGTGCACAATGTTACTTAATCAAACTTATTTTGTTTTTTATTTAAGTTTTATAAAATTTGCATTTGTTTCGGGGACAATACCACTAGACCTCAGATTTTGGTCGGTTATTTTTTTTGTGTTGTTTTTTGAGTACTTCATTTTATTGGCAATTTAACTCCATATGTGTAAAAAAGCAAATTACCTATATGAGAGTAAGTGCGAGAAAAAACGTAAAAATAACTTCAAATAAAAAAGTACGAAACTCCTAATCTTATTTTCCAAAACAAAATTTTTAATTACATTTAATATTTTAGCACTGCAAATATACCTACATTATTGTTGTATTTAATTGTCAAATAAAACCTCGTTGGCGGATATAATTTTCAAACTGACGCAATTTTTCTACATAACTTGCCATATGGATCTCACTCCATGGTAACGTGTAATTTATCCGATTTTTTTTATCCACTGCGTACTTTTGTTCATCTTCCCAGTTACCCGGATAGTAAAACTGTAATTATTGTACAAATCGATTTTTTTTATGTGTGTGTAGATTAAAGTTGTAAATTTATATTGATTATCATTTATTTAACAAACCCAAATCTTTGGGTGATTTATTATTAAACGTAAACAATATTTTTTAATAAAAGTTTCATTGTTAAATAATTTAATTCTTTAT
The DNA here is from genome assembly GCA_030710515.1 of Abscondita cerata. Lineage (NCBI taxonomy): Eukaryota > Metazoa > Arthropoda > Insecta > Coleoptera > Lampyridae > Abscondita > Abscondita cerata. The sequence goes on along the minus strand of JALBCR010003082.1, from coordinate 4,157 downwards.
TTTTTAAACATAATATGCAAAAAACCACATCAGTACGTACGTTATTATAATGAATTTTGTTACAACTGATGTTTTCTCTTAATCATGTGTGCTAGAAAAATAGATTCAAGTGACTTAAGTTTGGTTCTGTTAATATATTCAACTGTAACAACTGTATGTCGACACTTAATTAATATATTGACATTTCCCATTTTGAGGTTTTGTGTTGATTGTTGGTTTAATATTCTTGTAATGTAACTGCATTTAACTTTATTTTTGTTTTTAAGACCAAATAGTATATATTTGCCGTTTATCAACTACATTATCCATAGAAATTAATGGAAGGAATTATATAAAATGAACGACATCTGATTAATCGAAATTATAATTGCTGTTTTCGGTAATAAAAAAACCTGTATAAAAGATCATAGTAAAGTCGACATACGTTTAAGAATATTAATTCAGGCATTTATTCAAAATGAGTCATGATGCAATCTTTATAAGATTATAACTTCATATATCTTGTTTATTTGATAAATTTTAAAATGCAAATAAACCTTTGAAGATATACTTTGTAATGAGTCTTTTAATTTATATTTGATTTTATTTTGTGGGTGCTGTGTTAACTTTAACAAATTTCTGACAGTACTTTCTCTTAAGATAAGTCAACTGAAAGTAACTCTAGACAAGCGTTTAGTGATCAAGAACTAAAGCTTGGCTTACGTCGGACCTTGTTAGCCGCTTTCTCGGGACCTTTGATAATTAACACTTTTTATTGACGATTTTGTAATCATTTACTACGACCTTGCCTATTGACGAAAGGAAATTATTTCGCATCTCATTCCTCCTGCGTTTTTAATCCAAAAATTGTCTTCAGATTTGTTCCTTTAGGCTTACGTGTGATGGCAAGACTACTAAATTCGTCACTATCGACTATCTTGTTTTTGCAAATCGTACCTTTTTAGCCGTCCGGCACCATTTTGAAGTTGAGATACCGTTTGGCGGTAGAAGTTATGTTATTTCTGATGTTTCTAGTTATCTCTCATGGTGTTTATAGCGTTTACGTTCAAAAAAAAAAAGTTTTGCAGGTAGTGTATGGATTTTCAAGACAGTCATTACAGCGAATATCAACTGCTTGATTCCGTAAGAGTCGGTTAAACATTTTTCTTGCTTCAGCCTGACACCTTTTCCATCTTTTCTTTCTGTAGTTGGCGAGGTGCTAGTCGGTGGCGTTGAGCGCCGGGTTGTTGGAATACGGTTTATCCGCCCACTCAATGTCTCTTCAATGCTCGGACCGTGTCGGACCTGTCTTCTGGTCGCTCTGTTTAGGTTTTAGGCTTTCATTTGTCATTTCGAGGTGGTATTTGTACCCATCAAGTTTACGAATTTATCCATTATTATTGGCAATTTTGCAACTATTTTAATACGACCTTACGAAAGAAATCTATCTCACGACCCACCCCTTCCAATTCGGAGCTATGGTTCAACACCTATTTATGTTAGGTTTTAATTAAAGTAAAATATGAACACTATTTATTATTTACTAATTGTTGATAGAAAAGAAAGCTATTATTTTGTTACAGGTTGTTTAAAATTCACAATAACGCGCATTTTATTATCTAAATCTGGATGTAGAAAACTATTTGATACATTGACAACTGATTACAGAGGTGTGTGCAGGGTTCAAAACCTGAATCATGGTCTAACTTCCATGTTCCTTTGTTATGAAAATTTTCTATTTCATCCTTTCCTGCTGCTTTGGAAATAGTCTTTTGACAAGGTTTCCATCTGCTGCTTAAACTGATATTGATTAAACTTGTTATTAGAAACGTATTCAAAGGATGAATTGGGTAATCATGTACATAATCGCCCTAACAGTAAATAACCTACAGTTTAACGGTCTTGAAGTTGTTTCGATCACTTGATAATGAGCTAAATGGTATGGAGTTGAGGAGAGCCTTAATATTTTATTTTAAATTTAAATTTTGTGTCATGACAATATATGTTTCTACTAGTTTGAAATTTTTTATTAGACAATCCCATATTTGCATTAGACTTGCGAAATCAAGCCAGTGTTAAAAAGAAGATTGAAATTGACTCAGTCTGGCTGAAGGCAATTCATTAATTGTGACTCGTGTTTAGGTCAATGACGGAAACAACTGTACAAAGCATAAAGCATAATAACAAACCAGAAATTGGTCATTATTTTTCTTGAATGAACAAATGAGAATCATTTGATCCCAACGTAAATCTTCAAATGATAATAAAAGCTATTAATTCGGACGTGATTTTTCTTTGTAATAAAAGAGAGTGACTTGTGATGAAATTATTTCAGCATGACGAATACGGCTACTAACTCGGAGAAGTATTTTTACATATGAAACGGTATTTAATTAGTAATCTAGAAATGTTTAATTTGTTCTATGAAACCACAAATTATGATTAAATGCTTTGTCTAGTCAACTACAACATGACTACATGAGAAAATGCTTACAGTATAAAAAAAAAGAGATAAAACAAGAACTGAAAGAGTATGGCAAGCAATGCGAGTTACGACATCAATTACTCAAACATTGGAAAACAAAGCATTCAAGTGGTATGGGCACGTAGAAAAGATGGACAAAACAAATAGCGGAAGAACATCATAAACTGGTCACTAAGAGGGAAGAGAAGAAGAGGGCGGCTAACTGTCAAATGGAAAACCTATATAATAGTATATTATACTATTATACACCAACGTTGTGAAGTTTGTCATTATTGCCTCAGCACCAGCTTCATTTTGCGAGGGGTGGTAGCTCCTCAAGCGAAATAAGGTGTGTAGGTAAAATGGCCTCACAACCATAGTGTATATACTATTTTTCCAATTACCAGCCAATTATAAGGCAAATAGTAAAGATAAACATTTCTCTTGTAAAAACTGAGTAGCACAGGAATGCAAATAAATCAAACAGCTTTAAAAGTTACATACGTTGATAAACCAACTGCAACTGATTCAACTAAACACAACGACTTGTGTGACATATTTCACCTTCATTTTCTGAAAATTATTTTGGCGATATGTAAATTAGTTGATTTAGAGCCAATCGCAGCGGTTTAGATTTGTCTGACATGTAGAAATTTTCAATGTCTTTCCAAGATGGTTTTTTTGTTATTAAAGATTATATCGTATTTAATCAAGTTATTTTGCACCGACTTTAATAAATAGAGAGGCTGATTTGAAGAAATAATAGATTTTCTTTATCGTTTATCGAGAAGTATGTTTTTTCCGGTGATACATCTATTCTTTTAATTAGGTTTCGAAAATTAAAACCTTGATCAAGTTATTACTGCTCTAACATTGGCACTGCATTGTAGAAGTAGCTTTTCTATGCAGTTTAATACTCATCGACTTAATTTGTCAACTTTGCATATCGTCTTTGTAAAGATGTAGCACAAGGGTTGTTTAAATTTTTTATATACAGGGTGTTTCATTAATCAGTACAGAAAATGAAACTGGAGATTCCTTGCAAAATTTAAAGGGGGTTTAACATAAAAAATTTCCTTAAAGCCTCCCTGAAGAGTTACAGCCCCTTAAAGATGTGTAAAAATTCACATTAATCGATTTTTTCTGAAATGACTTGAAATAAAAAAGAAATCTAAACATTCAAATACTACTACCAAGAAGCCTCCATAATTTCATAATTTTATTCACCCTTGTTCTTCTGCAAGGGGTGAGTCTTACCAATTTCTTAGAGTTTTTTACCAGAACTTTTTAACTAATTTTTTTTCAATTTTAAAATTCAGATTTTGGAGGGCCAATTCAATTAAAAACTTTTTTGTCTCTTAAAAATTTCACGTAAACTCAATACTTTTTCACCAAAAATAAATTAAGCGAACTTGCAGAATTTTTAATTAATAAGTTGCGTATGCAAGTTTGACATAAATAACAATATTATTATTAACTATCATTTTTAATTTAAATTAACAATATTATTTCAGAGAGTGTTCAAATGGGCACCATTTTCTTGAATACAGGCTCTTATTCTTTGGAACAAATTTCCGTTAACGCTACCTAGCATTGCTACAGATTGTCTAACTCTTCAGGGAGGCTTTAAGGAAATTTTTTATGTTAAACCCCTTTAAATTTTGCAAGGAATTCCAGTTTCATTTTCTGTACTGATTAATGAAACACCCTGTAT
>JALBCR010003081.1:0-68740 GCA_030710515.1 Abscondita cerata | reverse complement strand
TTGGTCATCGATGAGACGGATCAGCGCAGATCCCATTTTTGCCTGCACCTATCCCCCCCATTTTAAAACCGGGAATGGTCCCCTCGTACGGTTGTTCGAGTGGGCGTCCTTTACCGTGCGTCGCGTCGAACGAATACCTGTTGGGCCGTTTGTAGGTCTTTAAAAAAATGAATGTGTTTGGTTTGGCGTGGTTTGTTCCAGCTGTGGGGGCGAAGTAGCGTTTGAGGTTCGTTATGTAATTTTATCGGGTCCGTTGTGGGCGTTTGTTTTGGTATCATCAGGAATTCGCCAGGGATAGGGTTCGGCTTCGTATACCAGTTCGGCTGCAGATGAGTTCAGGTCTTCCCTCCATGCTGCTCGTAGTCCTAGTAAAATCGTGGGTAGTACGTCGGTCCACTGTTTCGTTTCGTGGCAACGGATGGCGGCTTTGAGGTGGCGGTGGAAACGCTCCACCATCCCATTCGATTGCGGGTGGTAGGCCGTTGTTCGCAAATGTGTGGTGCCGAGGAGTTTGTTGAACTGTTTGAACAGTTGTGATTCGAATTGTCGCCCTTGGTCTGTGGTTGTCTGGCAGCGGACACCGAAGCGTGTGATCCATTCGTTGTAAAACGTGCGCGTGATTGCTCGGCTTCGATATTTTCGATTGCGTATGCTTCGGGCCAGCGAAAATCTATCGACACAGGTGAGGCAGTAACGTTTGCCTTGCGATATGGGGAGCGGTCCCACTATGTCGATATGAATGTGCTCGAAACGTGTGGATGGGTTCGCTATCGTTCCGAAAGGTGTTTTTACGTGTCGCGTGACTTTTGATCGTTGGCATTGTATGCATGCGCGTGTCCATTGTCGGCAATCGGCGTCAATGGATGGCCAAACGTAACGCTGTTTGACGAGCTTTGTTGTGGCTTTCGTTCCCGGGTGCGCCAGATTGTGCATTGTGTTGAAAATGTGCTGGCGGTGGGTTGTAGGGACGAAAGGTCTGGCGTTGGCGGTGGACAGATCGCAGTATACGGCTGTGTCCGTGTTGGGAGAATCACTTTTTAGTTGGAGTGAATTCCCTGACGCAGGTGCGTTTGCAGATCATTGTCCGTGGCCTGTGCTTTTGCGAGACTTTCGAAGTCGGGCTGTGGCGATTGTTTCGATGCGGATAGCGCGTCCGCAACGACGTTCTCCGTGCCCGAGATGTGACGGATGTCTGTTGTAAATTGGGATATAAAATCTAGGTGACGAAATTGGCGGGGAACATTTGTCCGGCTTGGCGGAATGCGTATACCAGGGTTTAGGTCCGTACGAACAGAAAAATCTCTACCTTCAACCATGTGTCTGAAGTGTTTTATGGCTTGGTAGATCGCTAGTAATTCTCTGTCGTAGGTCCCGTACTTTCTCTCTGCGCTTGAAAGTTTCCTGGAGAAGAATGCGAGTGGTTCCCAGTCGTCGTCGATGCGTTGTTGGAGAGCGGCTCCGATTGCGTTATTTGAGGCGTCAGTGACTATGGCAAGGGTTGCTCCGGGTTCGGGGTGTGCGAGCATCGTGGCCTGTGCCAGTTCTCTTGCAGGCATCGAAAGCTTCGTTTGCTTTGGTCTGCCATTCGATTGGTTTTGCGCCTTTAATGTTGCGTTTGAGCAGGTCATTTAGCGGTGCCTGCAGTTCGGCAATTCCTGGTATAAATCTCCTGTAGAAATTTATCATGCCCAAAAATTGTCTCAATTGTTTGGCCGTTGTCGGCGTGGGGATTCCTGATTGCGTCCACTTTGTCCGCCGGTGGTGTCGTGCCCTTGCTCGAGACTTGGTATCCGAGGAAACGTGCGTTCGTGACGCCTAAGTGGCATTTCGTTGGGTTAATGAGTATCCCATACCTCTGTAAGCGCGTGAACAGTGTTCGTAAATGGATTTTGTGCTCGTCTTCGGATGAGGCTACGAGTATGTCGTCGAGGTAGGTGTAACAGTAGTCCAAACCTCGGGTTACCTCGTCGATAAAACGCTGAAAAGTCTGGCCGGCGTTTCGTAGTCCGAAAGACATGAAGGAATTCGTACAGTCCGAAAGGTGTCGTAATTGCGGTTTTCGGAATGTCTTCATTTGCAACTGGGATTTGGTGATATGCTCGTACCAAATCTATTGTCGAAAATATGGTTTTTCCTCGGAGTCCTTGCGCGAAGTCTTCTATGTGTGGCACGGGGTAGCGATCAGGGATTGTTCGGGCGTTGAGGGCCTGTAGTCCCGCAAGGCTCAGTCATGGCCGTTTTCGGTGCCATGTGCAGCGGTGATGCCCAACTGCTGTCTGACGGGCGAGCGATGCCCATGTCGACCATGGACTGGAATTCATGTTTTGCAATCCTCAATTTGTCGGGTGCAAGGCGGCGTGGTTTGCAAGTTATTGGTGGCCCTGAGTGGTTCGAATGTAATCGCCGTTTCCTGTGTTTTGGTCGTGCGGTGCGCCCGGAAGGCCCGTGATTCGGGGAATTCTTTGAGAATTTCGTGGAACGGTGTCGTCCCTGAGATTTCGCGTATCGTAGGTCGTTCGTGGTCTGAGGTCACCCAGTGGCTCGTGATATGTTTGTTAACGGGTCGGTGATCCTATTGTTGTGGATGTCCACCAGCAAGGCGTAGTGGTGCAGAAAGTCGGCTCCGATTATGGGGTTCGTTACGTCTGCCCGTTATAAAACGCCAGGTGAAAGATCGTCGTAAGCCTAAATTGAGGCTGAGGGTTATGAAACCATATGTCGTGCGATGTTGATCCGTTCGCTGCTGTCAGCTCGTATGATGTTTTGTGTCGTGGTCCGTTAACCAACTTGCGGGGAAAAATCCGAGACGTCCGCGCCGGTGTCCACTAGGAATCTTTGTCGTGGCCCGCTCGTGCGTAAAGAAGCGGCGCGGGGTTATGCCGGCGTTGAGCCGCGTTTATCGACTGCCTTGTCCGTTTCCTCGAAGGAAATCACACGGTTCGCGGCATTTTCTCGCTCGGCCTTTGAAAACTTGGTGGTACCAACATGTGGCAGTGTTATTGGGGTCGTAATTTCGATGTCGATCTCTCGAATTGGAAATCTTGCTGAGATGGTGGTCGTGATTGTCGGAACGCGGGTTGCCTGTTGCGTCGGGGTTCGGCGTCCATGCGGGGTTCGTGCGTCGCACGTATATACTTTTGAATGCGAGCGTCGTTTACGGCGTCGGCGAGCACGGCTATTTTATCGAGGTCGTCGTGGGTCTGCGTTGCCGGCAGAATCGCCTGCATCGCTGCGCCGGTAAACGGTTGAGCCATAGGTTCGTAGGAAGTCGTCAGGGATGGTGCTCCCACCGAGGTTTTCAGGTGTCAGAACTGCGATGGCTTGCGGTCGCCGAGTTCCTCGCCTTCAAGCCAATCGCTGTATCTTTTGCGATTTCGATGCGCTGAGGCGATTGACTAGTTCCTTTTGAGGGTGTCGTATTTGCCCTCGGTCGGCGGTGATTGAAGGATGTCGCGTACCTCCGTGGCATGCTTGGTATCTATATTGGCGATCACGTAGTTATATTTTGTTTCGTCCGCGATGATCCCAGCTAAAGCGAATTGGCCTTCGATTTGCAGGAACCGCATGTAGAGGGTCTCTTCCGGCCAAAAATGATGCGTACGCCTACGCAATTGATTGCGGGGGTCGTTGCCAGGCGTCGTGAGGTTCGCGGAAGCGGTTGCGATTGTGGGGCTTTTCGTTTGCCCGCGGCAGCCAGTGTGATCTGATGTCGTCTCCCGAAGATTACACTGTCGCTTGTGCCTGGAGCTTGTGGCCGCGCGGTTTACCTTCTCTTGTGAAATGCGCAGAGGTCCTTTGCGGCGAACCGGATGATGATTAATACCACATACGACGGTGATTGTGTGGAGAGTTTCGGCGGTGTTTAGGTGGCAGATGTGCTGCCGTTTGCGTTCTGCACGATGATCTCTTTCCTTAGATTCAGAACCTCCCATTACTCGTATGTGCGTCGGAGTCTTACCAGTGTTTGGCGGCGAACAGGACGATCACGAAAATATGATGATGGTCGTCACTGATACGACGTTGCACCCGTTGTTTCTGAATTCTTGCGGTGAAGTCTTCGAACGGTGAACTCTCTGATCAAATACATCACGTCGGGGGTCACCACTGTGGCGGCTAGTTCTAGGCGCCGGTTTGCATCAGAGAAAACTACGTTGAGTTTGCGAATACGTGGTTTATTTTAACCACAATAACCGCGCTGTTAGTTGTTTAATGTTAATGCGTTTGCTGCGAGCGGAATGCGAGTAAGCGCCATATAGGAACGCGGACTGCTGGGATCGCACTAGTCACTGGTTACTACGCCGTATCGTACCTGGTCTCTCTTCTGTTGACTCGTTCTCGCCTCATTATATGGCCGTCTGGCGTGTTGGGATGCTTAGCTTGCAAGGTTACAATACTCCTTGCGAACGTAGCATTCTTTGTTTGCTTATACTTCCGCAAAATACGGACGCGGAAATTGCTTGTGCATGCAGTTCCTATAATAGAATTACAAGTGAAAGTAAAGAGAATTACCCAAATATTTACCACCGCTACGCCACTGTCTCGTATATGCATTACTTCAGCGTACTGAAGTTACGCTTTATGGTGAATCTAACCTAGAATGTGTCAGATTGAGGTACTTCCGAGTAAACGTTACAGATTACATGAATTTAAGGAAGACGTAAGAAAAGTTTTAAGAATCTAATTCAGTCACCGCGAAGTTTTTCTTAAACGATTGTTCACTTTGGCCTGTCGGGGAAACTGAGTCGTACCACGTCACTGAAACAAATGGTACCGGCTTTAATTAAGATTGAGGTTTAAATTCTTACACGACTTTATAACACCACGTGGGTATTAAATACTTTTATCATGACTAAAGTTAACGTTCCGTATTATTATGCAATTACACATTCGAGCGACAAATAATCCGGGCAATAAATTTTCGCGTTCGCGCTCGATGAAGCTGGTTCAAGGGGTGACTTCTTACTTGAGCGATAGGTCGACTGCAGGTTCACGCAATTAAAAGATATTAAAACCTCTGACCCTCTCGCCGCAGCAGTAAAGCATTACTTCTTGCTCACGGTACTAACGGTTCGAATGAGCCTCCATCGTTGTCTGCGAATCTGACGGAGCAGTTCGTGGGCTATTTCGGCACAACGCTTCCAAAGCCATGAGTACACCCCGCAATAGCCATACAAGTTGACGAAGGAAAAACCTGAAGAGAATATATTCGTAATAGGGATTCACATAAACCAATTTCTAGAATAAACATGTGTTCGATGTTAGCGATAGATAAACCCCGAGAGCCGCATAATCGTATACTTGATGTAAAGCGTCCCCTAACCTAAAGAATGCAGAACGTGCTTACGAACAGTTCACGTGGAGCACAACCTTTAGCAATTTTAAAAAGCCACTTATGCGGTATCATCATGTTTTACCTACAAAATCAAAGCTTTTAAAACGTTGATGGGTTTCGCGAAACTTTTACCATCGGCCTGATTAAATTCCTTCCTTAAAATTTTCATATCTCCTTAAATGCAGGCGGACCCATTCGTGGACAGTTTCGAGTTATCAACGCCGGAAACCAATACAAAGTAATGCCCGCGAAATTGGGTTAAGGAGTGTATACACAGGGGAGGAGCGTTTACACTTCGCTGAAAGTTACCGAGGTACAAATTTGATAGTAGAAAAATTAGTTTCAAGTCTAGGCTAAAGTAGAATGCTCTGAACGTCGTCATCGAAATTGGCCCAAGCTTCCACTAAAATGTCGTTTTAAAATATGCTTCCCTCGTGTCTCTAGCTACCGCCGTTCGAAGATATTGGGTTATTGAAAGAGCGTCCGCAAATTGCTCGAAATTTAGAATATTCGTACCGGTAGCTTCGAAGATTCAATTTTTTATTTGATAGAGGAAACTTAAAACAATCCGTGTAAGACGTTTGGTAAAAGCTCAAAAAAATACAGTTGCTCCCTCAAGGTTTAAGTACGTGTACAAAAGTATTTGTGGACGCCAATCTTTCTAGTCTGTAATAGTGAAAAACCCTTGTATCATCAGATACCGAGAGATAAAAGTTTGGCGGGGCTATTTTGAGTCAAAACCGACTACGTTATTACTGATGGACGATTTATTAGGAAAACTTAGAAATGCTAGTTGTAAAGTCAATAGTTTAGGCAATAAATTAGAACGCAAAAGGCATCGAATGGATTAGAAACCGACAGTGGCCGGGTGTGAACGTTTCTAAAACTTGCTGCGGTATGTTGTAGTTGCAAAGTGCGCCAAGTTGCTGAACGTACACTGGGTTGAAACGAACACTAACCGAGCGCATGAATTGTTCTGCAGCAACTAAAACCAGTCCTAACCAATATAGTGGTGGGACGACTTGATCCGCTTGTAAAAGAAAGTTGTACATATAAGTGGCTCTGCAAGAACAATCTCTAAGAGAAGCTTCTTGCTGAGTGCCAGGACAGATGGAATGAGACTAAGAAGGGTTGCGGTTGGACTTATAGCTTCGTCCGAACATTGCTCAATTTATGCATTACCCTTAAGTCAAAGTATCATGGAGGGAGGGATGTGTTCCTAACCTAGCGTTGTATGCTTAACGCGTACCTGTACAGAATCACCCGTGCAGAAAGGAGACACTATCCTGTGCTAGGTTACGAAACATCAGAATTCCTGACGCTCTGGGCGTCGCGTCGTGCGAAGAGGTGGCTGCGCTACTCTAAGCGCCGTGTCGTTTACAGCTACCAAACGTAGATGTTGTTTGGGAATATGATTGGCTTCATATTCGTGAGACAAAACAAATTGGAGTAGATAGAAGAAAAGCCGCAAGGCGGCGCTCATGAAAGGCTGTATATATCATCGCTGGACAGATAAAGGAACGAGTGGTTGGCGTAACCGACCATGGCTAATGGTGTCCATGCAATTTAGACCGAAAAAATAATAGCACCTAAGACAGAGGTCAGGTTATCTATAAAAAATCCAAAAATGTGACATAATTTTACCAAAGCCGTTTTGTTCGTAAACGAATATATTTTTAAATATGGTACAGAAATCTGCAAATACAAAAATCAAAAATTCATAAATAATAGTAATAATAATAATATTAATAATAATAATTTATAATTGTGATATTGGTTAGATATAATTAAGATCAGAATTCGACAAAATAAACGCAATTATTTAGAAATGATGACATCAGTTCTCATGGTTAACTGTTCATGTGAGACATGTTTTAGAAACATGTTTAAAAAACTTGCCAATTTTCTGTTGACAATTAGATAAATCGAATTTAAGAAAAGTATTTTTGTGTAAAAATAATTTTATAGTTTAATCCCAACATGTTTTATTATTATTAGAATGTCAAAGTTGAATACTCCTTTATTATCCTTTGTAAAATTGTGCGTCATAAAACCGAATTAACATTGCAGCATTATCTTTAAGTGCACCAAAAAACTTTGCAAAATCGTTCACATTCCACAACGAATTGCAACACAATAAAATTAAATATTTAGCTTCTTAAGGAAAATAAAATGTTCGAATTTCTGTTATTGGAAACTATTAGTATATCTGTTCAGTCAACTTCTGCTTTATTACTTATAAGTATTCAATAGATGCTACGGATCGAATAACAGAGAATACCGAAGTAAAGTTTGATGTTTTATCTGTTTCTAAGCGTATTCTTTTACAAAACAAATAAAAAGAATTTTTAAACGAAGTAAAAGTTGTAAAATGTTTCCTATACAATTGCTAGTACTTTTCCAACATTGAATGTTTTTTTAACTGTAAAAGAAAATTTAAAAAAAAACGTATTTAAAGTTTAATTGCTGTTATACAAAACGCTTGGTATTGGCATAAATCAAATTGGTATTAAAATGTTAAATCAATTCATTCGTCGAGGAATAACGAAGGAAAAATTTATATATTTAATAAAAATATGGTTTTGTATATCTCAGCATTAAGGCATTTTCCTTAGCTAGAATGTCATTCATTTTCTTCAAGTTGAAATAGAATCCATATTTCCATTAAGGGTGGCAAGAATTCATAAGTCACTTGGCGAATCTCGCACTCATCTAGACTTAGTATTCAAATATTTCAATATAACTGTCAGAGGAGTCATCAATCATTTTACAAGATACTCTTCAAGATGTCTAAATTCTTATTGATATTACAATACTGAATTGTCTAACCTTAAATAAATGTTTAATAAAGATATTGAGCGCAAATAGTTCGTTAGTTGCTGCCTGTGTAGGGATTTTTATTACATTGCAATACTATACATTTAATTACCAAAATCACGTAGTTCGTACAAATTTTACAATATCTGAAACGTTTGTGTTATAAAAGGTTCTGATTTCTGTGTGTGAGGAAGCTTTCTTCTATCGGTGAAGTGACCGCTAAAATTGATTGATGCATAATAAATTACTAGCTTTGTACTCATCATTAGTATATTTACACGTATTGATGGTTTATGCACAAAGTAGATAATAAATTATGAATTGAGACGGTTTCCAAACTGAAAATTTTAACACCCCTATTTTTTCACTTTTCCGACAAAGAGTTAGTACATTATAATGAAACAAAAACAAGATATCAACAAAACCGCTAGTTTTATAAAACTTTGTACATGGACCTTATTTATAATTCGGCAGTGTTGATTAAATTATGGGCATATTCTACACAGCGACAAGTGCCGTTAACCTACACAAACTTTCGAATTTTTAATAAATTTAGAAAAATATTCATTTTAGATATTTTTGATTCTAATAAAAGTTGTTTATAATTTAATTATACAAATGTTTTGTTTAAACTATTTTTGATCCCATACCTAATTACTGAGATATAACAATCACGTGACAATAATTGTTGTAACAATATCTCATCAATATCAATTTTACAAAAAGTTGAGAAAGAAAATTTGTTGGAAAATCTATTGTCTATAGCTTTTTTTCCAAAAACGCAATTTTATTTTCGCTTATCGGGGTAATGTTGAGTTCTGCGGTAAATGCTTGTTAAGTTTATCGCCTGCTTTATCGGCGTTTTCTATATTTTTGTATCGTAACAGTTTATAATTTAAAGATCTTGTATATGTTTTTATTTAATAAATATTATAGTTTACGTAAGTAGGTAACTAAGCGATAGTAAGACTTGCACGTATTTTTATTGCGCCCACTCTATCCTATTATCTTACGAGATTTTTGGGTTTAAATTTTCACAATGTTGAAAATAGAACAAGTGACATCTTATTACTTATAAATGACATTGTTATCTGGTAACTGTTCTTTTATTCCTCCGGATCTTCCAATTGTTTTACATTTTGTTCAATCCTCTTTTTAAAATGGGTGCGACCATTTTAGTGCATTTTATTACATCTGTGTTCAGAAAATCCAATTATGTCAAGCCGTTATATGGATTAAAATTAGTATAAATATGTTTCCCAAATTGTCGTTCCTAACTTGTGTCCAATTAAAATTCTAGGTTACATTTCGAATACATTTTTGTTGTTTTACACCGTGTGTTTGTGCATACAGATACATATTTTATTTTTGGATTTTAATTTAAAGTATCGAGTTTACTAATCACTGCCGTTTTGTTTTTGGATCGTTGTCGACGTCCAGCTTATTTATCGATTAGATCTATCCTATTTTATTTCATCTATAATTAGTTACACACTACTTTAGGTGTGATAATTCTTATTTCATCTGTAAATTTTTGTTTCTTCTCAAGACCGCAGAATGTGACAATCGTCATCAGGATTACTTCCTCTAATTCTATAATTCGCAAAATGTTCATGAACGCACCCTGGTGGAGTAATCTGGTGATAGAGCATTTCAACTAATAAGCTAAATGCATCACACAGGAAACATTAAAGGGACCAAATAGTTCACTGGTTGCCGTTAGATGGAGTCACAAAAATCAAATAAAAGAACATGGAATGTAAAATTTAAAAACCAATTAAAGTTAAAATTAACTACAATTGCACACTTTGTATGATATTTTACATAGAATACTTTTTGTAGATTTTTTAATTTCAAACAATTTTGTGTTTCAAAAGAAAATTGAAGGATGTCGCTATTTGGCAGTAACATTCATGTAGACCAAATTAACGAAGTGGTTTTGAGTCTTATCGTCGGGGAGTCAATTACATATTTGAGCGATGACACAGTAATCAAAACGGTGGACACTGATGATTTTTTTCCCGTCGAATTTCTGAATACACTTTCTCTGGCTGGCACGCCTCCACATAAACTGGTTCTAATGAAAGGAACAATAATATCTCTGCTGAGGAATCTTAACACTAAGCGAGGACTTTGTAATGGAATACGTCTGATTGTGCAGCATTTTAAACCAAATGTGATCGAAGCAGTAGTCATTACCGGGTCCGCCAAAGGGGAGCATGTACTTATTCCACAAATTGATTTAACGCCTTCGGACACCGCATTACCATTCAAGATGAACAGAAGACAATTTCCTGTAAAACCAGCATTTGTGATGACCATAAACAAGTCACAAGGTCAAACGTTAGATAAGGTCGGATTATTTCTACCGGAACCAGTATTTGGGCACGGACAATTGTATGTTGCATTTTCGCGAGTCCGCAAAGCTGAAGATATTAAGATCAAGATTATCCACTCAAGCCAACAAGGGCACTTGAAGAAAAAATAGCATAAAAGTATTCACGAAAAATGTTTATAGAGAGTATTTGAATGAAAATCTACATATATTTGGTTTTGTAAGGAAATAATTGTATGTAGCATGTTAGTAACTATAATTGTAATACCAATATATAATATAAGTTTGCTGTGAATGAATAAAAATATACTTAAGTTGAACATTAAACTTCAAACTGAGACGACGTTTTGGTCCGTAGGACGGGCCAGCCTTCTAGTTATATTATAATTTACAACCCTGTAGCTGAACTAATAGACATATTTCATTGTGCATTGTTGACAAAATTACACTAGAATAAGTTTAGGCAGTTAATATAAAGACTAAATATATTTTATCAATTCGAAGTGGCATTGATGTACATTCAAATGCGTAGAACATTTATGAATAAAACTGATAGCTGTATTATGTAAACTTATATTCGCGATTTTGTACTTGTCCAGAGTACCAACACAACAAAATCAGCTATTAAGTGATTCTCAGTGTTTGTTTCCAATTGCGATTTTATGACAGGTAATTTGAGGTTGTTATTTTAAGCCAACGCTTAGTTTGCATTAATGATCAAAGAATTGACTTCTGGTAAACTACTTACACATATGTCAAAAATTTTTTTGATAGATTAAAAATTTACGTCGATGGTTATTCTAGGTATATTTGTTGAAATTACGTTTATAATTTGACACTCTTTTTCTTCTTTCTCTTTTCCTCTTTCTTATTAAGGACTTTCTCCTTCTCATCTTTTGTTGTTAACCTAATAACTACCGAAACAGCAAAACAAAAATTTACTCGTTTATTAAGTTATATTACAACCTAATTTAGTTTGAGAATACGTAAGACACATATTTATTGATTGATTCTATTGATTTTTTGGTTACACTTTGTTTAAGACGCGAGATTTTTGCCTTCTTCGAAAAAATGTTAGCACACGTGTGCAGTCTGCATAAAAGAAACCTCCGTTTCCGTATTGAGTTAGTTGTCGTTCAGTTCCCAGGGTAAATATGTTCTGTAGTACATATTTTTTTTTAAGTATTTCGTTGAAGTGAATTAAGTGCGGGTCTTTGACCGGATTTGCTTTGTTTTAGGTGTTGTTTCTAAATCTTTATTCAGAATATTACGTAATTCCTAGATAGTTAATTTTTTTAGTTTAATCACTCAGTAATTTTCACTTAACGGTTTATTAACAAATGTATCCGCTATTTTTAGAATAAAATTTGGTTTATGTTTTTTGTAACGACAACATTTTGTGATTATTAATACCGACACGTTTTCTCAAGCGAATTGTTAGTAGAAAGAAATTTTTTTTTCGATCTGCCTTTTTAGGCACATTTTCTAAAGAGTTGATTAAGCCCGCTTTTGTATAACCGTACAATCACATTTTCTCCGACAACTACACTGGTGGGGAGGCCTGCAGGTCCTTCGTTTACCATCAGCTCAATTCACCAGGTATTTATAATTTTACGTTATTGAACTTTTCCCGTAATTAAATTTTATTAAGTTGCCTAACTAATTAATTCGGCTTTAATAGCAAAATAAATGTGTGCATTTACGTGCACATTTTTAACGTTAAGTGCTTTGGAGTTTAATCAATGGACGAAATCATTCTTTGTGTGTGTTTGCGCAGCAATAAACATTTATGTATGCACGTTAAATTAGAATTATGACTTTATGCAATTGATGTTGTTTCGTACGAGGTCAACTTAGTGTTTATTGACTTAATAATAATAACGTAACGGATGTAATAATATAAACTATATTTTTTTGGGTGTTTTGGGTTAGTTAAATTATGTTAATTAGAAATCACGTGATTAGTAAGATACTATTATAAATTTATATGTTTTGTTCGCGCTTTAGTAACATTTTTAGATTTGGAATTGTACTTAACTCAAGTTAAGTCGATAAAGTATCTACATCAAGTGTCCTTGGTAGACGGAGGCCAGGATTTCTTTACCACGTCATCTCCATTTGGCGCCTACTAATTACAAACAAATTTCTTTATGTACAACTTTTGACACATCCCAAATTAAATTCACTCAAGCAGTTTTTGGACCAGGCATTCTCCTCTGAGCTACGTCCACCCCCCTCCACCCCCCGTTAATGTTGTGTAACAGTGTTTCCTTAATTAGAGTAATTAATCAGTTGCTAATAAATACAATGTAACAGGGGATGAGATCAATATAAATTGTAATTTATCGCCGAAAGGTCACAATACTTTAACTCAAAACTAATTTTTTTTAAATCTAGTCTTCGGTAAGCAAACCACGCTCTAGAAAGCTACCAGAAAAATAATAAAGCCATTAATTATAATAGAAAGCAATTGTTACGACACAGACACCAATAGAAATATCTCTATTTGTTTGCTGAATTGTTGCCATATATCGTTCTCCTCTAACAAAACCTAATGGTGAATAATATTGCAAACCTATGAGATAAAGTCCTACATGATCAATAGAGAAATCATGTAACATCTGCCTGAAAAACATTGTTACGCTCACTTGCTTCTTGAACGCATTTCTACGCCATTAAATTGTAAATTCGTAAATCAACAAGATCATTTTGCTTCAGCTCGTATGCCGTTGGTAGTTATTCTATTTTTGCTCTACCAACATGATTCATGTCATCTTTGTACGTCAAAATATTTTATCTACTTGAATCAGCAACAGAAAAAAAATCATTGTATACTTTGCACCTTAAAACTTACTGTACAATTAGAAATTCGTTTTAATTTTATTTGCCCTCTAGAGTTCTGTTTTATTTTCATTGTAAAACTATATGTTTTAGTATTTTTTTTCCTACTCAGTTTCTCTGTAGACGATCAAAGACCTGGAGTATTCTTCTTCACCACAGTTACTCGAGAGTAGGGAGTATACTTCGTGAACAAATCTGGCACTCAAGACCGTTTCGTTTTATTTGATTATTTGCAGATTCAGAAATCAATGCGATATCACAGATTATCATATCAGTCAATATAATCGTGAGCTGTACTAAATAACGGGGAATGAAGTTTAAGTGACTCAAACGTTCAAGCTTCTTCTGGCCAGTGCTAGGAAAGAGTAGGTGACATTATTCTAAAGAAGTATGACAATTACTACGGCAGGCATCACAACAATACGGTGATGTCAGTGTTTCTCAATCTATCTATAAATCAATTTACATAAATAATTTTTTTCCGTATTATGGTGATACCTGCCGTAATAATCGTCATTCTTCTTTCGAATGATATGAATGACACCTACCCATTTCTATCACTAAACTCCCACTAAATTCCTACTAATTAAGGAAGCGACACGTCGCCTAAAACTAGGAAGCTATAGTTTTTGGTTTATCTTCTTCTTACCAAAGAGCTCAGAAGCTTTTTCCCGCAACTTCTACCAAATATTTAGTACAACCCAGAAGGTTATAAAGAATACCACCTTATAGATAATATATGTTTCTATCTTTGGTTATATATGCTCGTTGGATGTTTTGGGTTCCTTTTGGTGCCTGGTGACGGTGACCATTGCAAGGCATTGGTGTGATTTCCTTAAGCTTTGTTGGGTTTCGTAATAAGCACAGGCGCGAATAAAAACTTCAGTTTCACTGGGATTCAGGATCCACAATCCTGAGTACACAATACATTCTTTAATTGCTTCCAACTCTCCGATCAGAGCTCTATCAAACGTTTGAAAGATAACTACTTAGACTTAATATTATTCATTTTATGTTTGTAAGATCTTATAAAATTAATTTGGGGGTTTTGTATACGAAACACAGATTCGTTTATTAAATCCAATACGTTTATTGCCTGTTTTAATATTCAAAGGAATGTAACACTAAACTGCAGCGTCTATTTTAACAAACGGAAAAACACAAAAAAACTGCATCTAAAACTTTACTCGGACACGTGTTTTAATAGGTAAGCTTTTGGTGTTTTCCCGTTTGTTATCATTAATATTGTTAAAATTTTTAAAATGAATCAACATAAATATTTGTCGATTATTCTAAATACTTGTTAGAGTATAAGCTTATACTAAAAAACTGTTTGATTAATATGCAATAAAACTTTTGCAAATTTGTAAGTTCTAACTCCTGTTCATTTGGATTTAAGTAGTTAGACGTAAAAGTACACCTAATTTCTTGCTTATATTATTTACCTTAAAGACGTCTTAGCGCCATCCTAACTATCCTATAAATTTTCTTTAAATATAAATTATAATAACAATTAAAAGTCCTGCTATTATACGGTATTATCACAGTAGCGGGTAGGTACTCTTTCATGATCCCGATGAAAGACGGACCTATTTCAGGGCAATAGCGACCCTGCCTTCGCGAGCTCTTGATTTCTCTCACAACCCTCCACCTTTGGGAAGAATCATGTCCCATCCCACATCCAATCAAATTCAATGACACCCCCCATCCTAATCCCAAAACCATGAAAGAAGGTAACGTGAACCCACCTTCATTATAACTCCCAAGAGAACATTATGGTTACATTCAATGTAAAATATTCCGAAGTAAATAGCTCTCCGGGGAAGCTGCTTTAAATGCTCCCACGCAGAATGCAATCAACTTACGCAACAAAATACGGATCGGAATGTCAGCCTTCCAAAGCTCGAAAACTACATATTGCGGAAAGGGAAATGCGTTCCTTTAAATTAGATATTCTGGGATTGTCCGAAACGCACTAGAAAGGAACTGGCCATTTCACTACAACATTAGGCAATGTTATGTGTTATTCAGGCCATGACACAGATAGCCCAACGGTGTAGCGTTTTTAATATCTAAACCAGTCGCCAAGGCTGTTCTAGGTTACAAAACTATCAATGATAGAATTATCATACTTAAAATAAGCGCACATCCAGTTAACATTAATCTTATACAAATATATGCTCCAACATCCGAATGAACAGAAGAAGAAATGGAGTCACTCCACGAACCAATAGAAGATACCATAAACGATCTCCCACGAAATGAAGCTCTAGTCGTACAGTGAGACATGAATGCAAAAGTAGGACGTTCGACAGACCATCCACTCAAAGATGTAATTGGACGATTTTCTATAGGTGTCAGAAATGAACGGGGAGAACGACTACTCCAGTTCTGCCAGGAACATAACCTAAATCTCGCTAACACCCTGTTCCAACACCATGTTGGAAGAATATATACATGGATGTCATTTGGTGACCGATACAGAAACGTAATTGACTAACATCATGGTCAGATTGCTTTGGAAATCTTTTATTTTGAACGTCAAAACTTTCCCCGACGCTGAATGTGGCTCTGATCACCAAGTTTTAGCATTGCAGTTTAGATTACGTATGAAAATCATCCTCGCAAGACAAAGAAAATCACAGACACTAATAAAAAACTGTTTCAGCTTAAGATACAAAAGAAGATATCCAACAACTATGGACATTATGGACATACAAGACCCAAATCAAGAATGGGAAAAACTGAAACACATTATCAAAGAAATCAGGGACACGATTTCGCCCGAATAAAATATGGATTACACAACATACTATTGAAACAGTTGAAGAGTGAAAGGAACTAAAAAGGAGAGGTCTAACAACACAAACCGCTAAAGATACATACAAAACTATACATAAAGATCCAAAGACATTGTAGACAGGACAAGAAAATCTGCCCCGAAATTGAAACACATCAAAATTCTAACGAAACACGTGAACTGCACAGGAAAATTCGAGAACTGATTCGAAAAATTAATCCCAAGACGACTTCGATAGAGGATAAACACGAAAATATTCTATGGAAAGATAAAGTTAGAAGGATGGAAGCAATACTGTGAAGAACTATATGAAGAAGAAGAAACAGAAGTCACAAATGAGGATCAGGATATACTAATAGGACACAGGAATTTGAACCACATATACTATTTAGCGAACTAGAAGAAGCCGTAAAACATCTCAAGGCAAGTAAAGCACTGGGAACAGACGATGTATCAGCTGAATTGATAAAATCAATGGGCAATGAGGGTACGAAAACTATACATCTGCAACAAAATTTGGCTAACAGGGCGGCCTAAGGATGGACGAATTCTTCTTTTGTACCCATTCATAAAAAGGAACAACACGAAACTGCCAAAATTACAAAACAATATCTCTAATACCACACGCCGCCGCCGCCGGCAAGATATTGCTTCGAATAATAGACCAACGACTCCAACTATGTTTAATATCTGAAATTTTCCTAGAACAAGCAGGTTTCGTAAAAGGCAGATAAACTAGAAACCAAATATTCAACATACGTCAATTAATAGAAAAACACGGAAATTTAATACTCCTATGTTTCTCTGCTTTATAGATTACAAAAAAGTCTTTTGATTGCGTCAAATAGAAACGTATTTGGCAAATATTAAGAGAAATAGGAGTACGTGGTCATTTAGTAACTCTAATCGCCAATATACAGGGTGTCCCAGAGATCACTCCCCAGGCTTGTATTTCCGTTATTATTTTTTTATTTTCGTAAATGAAACTAAATTCTCTATAAGATAAGTAAATATAATTTTCAAATTCTGCACTTGTATAGTGGTAGCGATATTCAACTTTTTTCAAATAGCATAATATATGTTTTTCTTCAAGCGACAATAAAACGTCATATTATTGAACTACTGGCAGACGCTAAAACTTTTTTACTGTCTAGACATTAAAAGCAAAACAGTTATTTTGTTTTCACAACTATTTAGAGGTTGGTACCTCGGTTATGTCATATTATGAATGTAACAGTAAAGTACCAACTTGATTTGTCGAGAATAAAACGTCACCATAACACTCAAAAATCTCGAACATTTGAAAATAACACATGAAAACTAGCAATAAACGCTTGAAGAAAAAATAATATATTTCACTTGGAGTTAAAAAATGTAATTGTTTTGCTTAATTTGCTGTCTCGGCTGACGCCTCGCCAGCAAACTTTTAAGCTCAACAATTATATTGTTTAACTCCTAGTAAAATAATCTACTATTTTTTAATATTTCGGATAGTATCTTTATTTTCTTTACAACCATATAAAAAAATATGGGTCTTACATGAGAATTTTTTTTAGAAAAGTACGATTAATAGTTGAAGGTGAGTTTGCCATGGAAATAACTGATTTTTGTCATCTTATAGAGAATTTAATCTCATTTTCAAAAATTTAAAATAAAAAATAAAAAAAAATTTTTGGGACACCCTGTATATAAAAATAATTTTACAGTTATTAACCTTGACAATAAAACATCGAATACGTTCAGGACTCAGAGGGAAGCTCGTCAAGGCTGAATTTATCCTCACGGCTATTCAATGCTTACGGAGAATGCATAAATGATACGAGCCCTACAGAATCACGAAGGAATTGTAATAATCAATGGAAAAAGAATAGATAACCTCCAATACGTCGATGATACCATTTTAATATTGAATAATGACGAAGATATGGTTAAAATGCTTGAATCGGTAACACAAGAAAGCAAGTATCTAATAAAACCAAACTTATGGTAACCGATAGAAGCAATACAGTACGCATACAAAATCTCCTCCCAAACTTGAAATAGTCGATGACTTCATTTAATTAGGAGCTTTAATAACGGTTAAGAGAGGTAATAAAACAAAAATAAAAGACGTATAACAATAGCACGCACAGCTATGACTAATCTCAAAAAAATATGGAGCGACAAACAAATAACCAAAGACACAAAAATAATGCTTGTGCGATTTCTGGTGTTTTCTAGCTTTTTTTATGGGTCGGAATCATGGACTATTAAGACACCGAATAGACGCTTTCAAGATGTGCTGTTGGAGAAGGATGCTACGCATACCATGGATAAAAAGTAGAACAAACCTATCTATTCTGAGAAAGCTCAACATCAGTGATCGACTATCCACTATCTGCCGCAAACGCATACTACAATACTTTGGTCATATCAAGCGCAGAGACCAAGACGACTTAGAAAAACTAATTGTCCAAGGGAAAGTCGAAGGCAAAAGACCAAGAAGACAATCCCCATCACGATGGATAAACGAAATAAAAAATATAACAGGCCATACATTACAAATTAATCTACGCAAAGCAGAAAATTGTCAACACTGGAAAAACAAAATCCAGCACATAACCATAATGTCACAACTCTTCAGAAATGAAGATAAGACAAGGAAAAAGAAGTTAGACGTTTAAATACACCTAATTTCTTGCTTATATTATTTACTTTAGCACCGTCGTAACTATCCTATGAATTTTTTTTGCATATCAATTTTAATAATAATTAAGAGTCCTGCTATTATACAACTTATGTGTAGTGTGGGTTGTCGCTATTCTAGTAGTATTTAATCAAAATTAAGTTAAGCGTTCCAAACACAAAAAACTCGTCTAACCCGTCTCCGACTAAATAATCTAGTCACCACAAATAGTTTTTTTAAGTGTACACACCAGCAAAAGGTAGGTAACAATCTCCATAGGACACATTTTTTAAACAATTCTACCAAATGCCAAGCGAGATAAGTTGGGAGTTGAGATCAAATACTAATGTCTTAGTTAGGCCCTGTGTCCAAGTATCAAAGTGGAGCTTTGAGTCAAGTTAGCAACCGTTATTGCAAAAAATTGGGCAATGGATCTTGTATCCAAGATTATGGTTTGTTTATTTTAAAATATCAATTAATAAATTAATTTATTTTGACAATAACGTTTGGTTATTATTTTTTTTTGGGAAGGTTGATCCATAAAATTGGGTTTTAATCTCGCCTAAGTCGAGCTTATACGACGAGTTTAACTCGAAAATTCTGGATCGATTTTGTATAAAGACCTAAGTGTGCAATATATGAAAAGACAACATAAAAAAATGTCATATTTTTTTGTAGTTTCAATCCATAACTGCACCTATGTCTACAACCACACTGATCGTATTTATTTTAACAACAAAAGTGTATAATTAATTACTAAATCTTTATTGATCAATGTTTATTATAAGATTTTCTTAAAAGTAAATTCAACAAACATTAAGGTCATTGACACGATAATGCAAAAGGAAATGTTCGTGTCATTTATAGTACGTTGTAACAGAAATGCTTAAAACCTCTCGAGGTATCACTTTAACGCGACTTGGCATTACATCGGTTTCCTTTTAGTTAAAAAATAGCTTAAATAAGAATTTCTTTATTAGCAAACTTTATGTAGGTACGTCGACTTATTTGACCCCGAAACAAAGAATTTTATTAAATATCGCTATCAGTTAATTACATTTTTTCGCGCTCAATTCACATAATGCTTAGGAAAACGAATGAATGGCAAATACGCCGGCAGCACTTAATCTTTTGCCACAAAATTAACCAACAATTAAAGATGAACGCAATTAGTAGATTTCAATGTACGCCTTAATAACTGTAAAATCCTCTTTCGTCTTCAATATTCTTGTTTTCTCAAGTTTTCTAAATGTCATAGTTATAATCCTTTGATCCAATCTCAACTAAGAGTGGATAGAAACAAGTGATACGCTCGGAAGGATTATAATTTAAAATTTTGATTAAATAGATCATTATACAATTTAAAATTCACTATGAGGATTTAAAACTAATTCAATGCCATCCTCCATGTAACAAGAAATTAGTAGCTGCAATTTTATCGATGGAAAACTTAAAGTAATCGTTTTTTTTTTCACATATGAAATTTTATGATTTATTGAAAGATTTACTACAAAAGTTGCCATAGAACATATGTAGAAGTTTTTAATCTGTTAGAAAACTTAGTCAAACTTTGTTGAAATCGGCGTAACCATCTTGAACGGCGATTACTATAACACAATCCCAAGTAAAAAAATGTGTGATCAATTAAAACAATTATTGAAATAAACAATACTACAAAATGGGTACAAAAGAATCTCATCAAACAAAACAATACATAAAATAAATACGAATTAACACAAATTCAATTATTAATTCATATTACATTACCAAACGTCACATAAATTTTAACGCAGAAGTAAATTGTCGAAATTAAAAAAAAACTCCTACTAATGAATTTAAATTTAAGAACAAAGCAGATCAAACAAAATAAAATTATTTTTGTAGAATATACTATTGGTTTTTTTTTGTAATAAAATAGCAAAATTTGCATTTGATACTGAATCTAATTAAACTATGCGTCAATAATAATGTATATGTAGAAACTAGCTGTATGAAATTCCAATTATTACTAAAATACAGTGACTACACTGTTAAGTTGGGTTATTAATTAATTACATTAAATAATATTATTTATAAAACAGTTTTACATTGTTTTCTGAAGTTCAAAATCACTAAATCTTAACAAACGATTTCCATACAACCTTCACGATTATTAACATCATTAAAAAAAAAGGTTATTTCAGACA
Organism: Abscondita cerata; assembly: GCA_030710515.1. Lineage (NCBI taxonomy): Eukaryota > Metazoa > Arthropoda > Insecta > Coleoptera > Lampyridae > Abscondita > Abscondita cerata. The sequence goes on along the minus strand of JALBCR010003081.1, from coordinate 47,764 downwards.
AAAATTTGTCTTGATAATAGTTTGGAAACTCGACGCATTTTAATTGAAGTCGTTATAGAAAGAAAAGAACGAGGTAAAAAAACGTTATTAAATGTATACTTTTCCTTGATACAAATGTAAACTTATTTTATTTGAAGATTTATAGATGTCCGTACCTTTTAATTTGATTTGTGGAAAGCTTTAGAGAAACTGTCGTTTATAGTTTATCTTAAACTTGAGTTAATAGTTGCAATTTTAAACAGTTGTTATTTGAGGATACATACAATGATAACTGTTTTAATATTAACGAAACATACTCGTGGATTTCGAAAAAAAAATTGTTGGTGGAATTAGACAATGTTTAATATTATTTAAGGATATTATTGTTTTTCAAATAATATACATTTTACAATTTTTTTTTAACATCTAAAAACTAAATTAAAATTAATTAAATTAAAATAAGTTCCGTTAAAAATTATTTTTTATTAAAGTTATAGTTAAAATGTTTTAAAAATTTTATTAGAAAAAAGATTACTAATTAGTTAGATTATAATATTGTGATAGATGAGATTTAGTTTATCTATATCTATTTTATAGTTTACTGTTTTAGTTTGATTTTTTTTAGTTTGTATCGCTTTTTTAATTAATCTATTACCTAAATTTTTTCTCTTCAAATTACTATGGGGTTTTTGAAATCAAAATTTTCTAAAGCTGTATTTGATTTTAGTAATATTTTTTAATTAATAAAAAGCATTGTCTAATTTCACCAACAATTTTTTTTAAACAATTAAATAATATACAATGTTTCAATTTCATAACTAACATTGCAAATCAGAAATTTGGTTACTAATTTTACTTTTATTTAAAAAAATCTACTAATATCACAAATTCCATTTCCTTAAAACTAAGAAAATTAATAGCAACCTAGCTTTAAACTACAATTATACCTTTTCGAAAAAAGTAACTAAAGAAAAAATTGCCCTTGACTATTAATTTTTAAAAACATAAATTTTCAAAACAAACTTAAATATTTATAAAAGTTTAACAATTTTATTTTAACCTTTTTAATTAACGATTCTTACGGACAATTAAATTATTACAAACAAAAATTGTAGACAATAAAAAAAATTAAAACATATTATTTTAAAATATTATTTTTGGGAAAGTCGGTGTTTTGTCAAATTTAATTTTATTTCTCAGAATATCAAAAAAAGTTATAAGAAAAAGTCGTTCTAAATGCAATTTTAAACCCGTGTGCAAAATTTCAACTTCTTAAAGCAATTTTATGTTTTCACTATTTTTTGGAAATGGCACCATCTAAAAATACGACTCAAACAACCTACACAATTCTTCTTCATTTTGTCTCAGTTTTAATGTGTATTATTTTTAGACAGTTATTTTATGTAGGGTCAAAACAAATAAACTGTGCATCACATATGATCAAATTTTAATTGCTCTGTTTGAAATTTGTAGGAAAACACACAAATAATGTGGCGATACTTCAAAGAAATAATTCCCATATGATGCGGACTTTACTGGTCACACTGTATATAAATAAAATTTCGAAAAAATCAATAATCTAATAAATAAAAACACAGAACAACCCACTAACTATCAAAATAATAGCAATTTAATAAAAAGATAAAGTAATCAAACTAATCAAAGAAAATTTCTCAGAAATTTTACAATTAAGACCAATTCTAATGTTTTTGATAAAAACTAACATAGTAATATTATATGCAATATTGAAAATCAAATAATAAACCTAGAAGAAATATCAAAAACAAAGTATTAGAAATAAAATATTTAATATCATAACTAATTACCAAAATACCAACAAAAACCGTGTACTACAACCTTTAGAAAAAGAAAAACTAAAAATACTAAAACATTTATACAAAACAACCCTAATTTACTAGTTGTTAAATCACATAAAGTACAAGCAACAATAATTTTAGAAAAGTAAAAGTTTGAAGACAAAGTTAATGCGTAAACTTCTCCAAGACACATAAAAATCTAAAAATAATCTTACAAATAACTATTCAAACTGAAAGTAATAAATTTATAAAAAACTTTACAATACTATTTCCATAGGTTTAAATACCTATAAAAAAAACTACTATTCAATAATGGTACCTACTACGAATAATTGTCGGTTCATATAATAGTCCCATTTATAAACTCTCAAAATATATCTAGGAAATTCTCAGTAACGTAACTAAAAAAATTACTGGTCTTTTAAAAAAACAAATTAATAAATTTTCTGTTCCAAAAAATTTGAAAATTTACTTTTAGACAGAGTTTAACTATATACTAACATTTTCACAAATTTAGCAATCGATTTAGTAAAATTTTAGTAGGAAAAATTACAAAATTTACTAAAACAACAGAATCAGATTTCATTGATACTATGCCGTCATGGACACCTTCTCTCAAGCACCATATCAGAAGTAGTCTAATTTTTTTTTTCAAAAACTAATAAATAACATACTATGTTTCAATACTCAATACTAATACTCATAGATAATTTTAAATCTCTTTTTATATGTAGTATTTGTTGTACGGGTTATGCAACTATCCAGTTAATAGATTCTTTTGATTAACTTAAATTATCATTTTAGTTATGTAGCCCGATGTTTTTTATTATTTTTGTGAATGGTGTTAAACAAATTTTCGAAGACACAGTTAGTTTTTTTGTATACAATTTCAGATTTACCGTCAGGTTCCCTATTTACCAGTCGATATCTAATTCACCGTCAAATGTCAAATTTGTTTATCCTCGGATTCTAATTTACCGCCGGATCTCAAAGATTCGTGACAGGTGTTTCTTATTTCTTTGTTTAACTAATTTATTAAAATGTTCAAATTTGTTTTGATAACCTTCTACGTCACACATGAAGTTGACAAAACGAAAAACAGGGAAGTTCAAAGGCAACTTATATAAAACCTAACTTTTTCTTTTTACTTTATTCAATAACTTTATGTTTAATTATTATAAAATAACAAAATGTCATGCTATCAGAAGTTAATTTCAAGGCCGACATAACTTTAACAATTGCTTTAAGCGTATCTACGTACGGTGTTTTATTTTGTCTATATAAAAATAAAAAAAAAATTTTTGCATTTAAAATTTTTGTTAGTTAAATAAGGTAATCAAGGAACTGCCACTAAGCAGAGTATGAGAATAAAACTCAATATAGTGGTTCTCGACGATGTCAATTTTTAAGCGCACTAAGTTCCAAAAGCAAACCTAGCCAATAACAAATACACTAAAAGACAAAGAAAAGAAACGTAATTATTATTGCAATTGTTTATGCAATATATTTAAACAAAAAAATATTAATTAAAACTCGAGCAATGAAAAACTCTTTATTTATCATTAAAAATCTCAAACCTTGGGTCCGTTCGTTTAATAATAAGAATGCTTTACAACTAACTAATTTTATTTTTATAAAAAAATATTTTTATAATGGAACAAACAGTTAACAAATTAATGATCTTAAAAATCAGGATATTTTTCCATCCACATCGTTTTTAACGTCCGTAATTGAACGTTCAATGTTAACCAATAATTTAGAGTAAATGTTTCCCGAGTAGAAAATTTAATCAAAATTATCTGGTATACATTACAGTGACGAAACATATTTTGCTAAAAAAATTTCCGAATGTAGATTTCAAACGAATAAAGTGGGAACCCAACCAAAAATATGTAGCCTTAACAAAAAATAAATAAAAAATTACTTATAAAATGATTAAACTTTAAATTTTTGGCATCTATAATTACAGAGAGATACTAAATTATATAATTATAACTAAGCTAATGGGCCTCTTGCATATCTGTATTTCTGTATTGATATATAACTCAGAAGTCACGTAATTGCGTGCCTGCCGGTGGTGTGTGTTCAGATTCTTAAATAATAAAGTTATTTTACTACTTGTACAACATTGGCAACTAGGTAGGGAAGAAAATTAAAATTTTAATTTGAGTGCTACTTTATGATCGAAAAAACTATAATGAAAATGATCAAGACATAAAAACTATAGTAACTAAAAATTTATTTCATATCCAGAATAACTAGCAATGAAATATCTGAAAGTGACATAAAGAAGAAAATTCAATCAGAGATAGTAAAACCAGCGTACATTCTCAGGTACGGAATTATGCACAAACTTTTATCAAGAAAAGTTACAAGTGAAAGCATCAGTACTGACATTTATTGTCCAAAAATAAAACACCAATTTGTAAAGTTGTCATTAAAAGAAACAAATTAATAGTAATTTCAAGTAAAACGTGTCAATGCTACTTTTCAACCATTAAAACACAAACTCGCCAAAGGCTTCTGATAGTTAAATTCAAAGTTTCAACCGCACAACTACACTTGCATCTCTAGCTAATTAAATATGGCACACTCAAATAAAACTAAAACAAAAGTTAACATCGTTTACACTTTAGCAGAAACAAATAATCTGAAGCAAAGTTTTTCACGCGTGGTTTAATTCAATTCACACAAGGAAACGTTCCGTATTTATTATTAAAATCAATTTAATGTAAAGTTTTGTGGTTCGCACCAGATTCCGTTTTTAAATGTTTAGATAAAATACGAATTAATAAAACAGGTCTTAATTTTATTTAGCAAAAGTTATTAAATTAGAAAATGACATAACAATTTGATTCAGTATAATATGTGGCGGTTTTCTCTGTGTATCTATTTATTTTTTAACTCTGGCTTAATAAATTTCGGATTCGTGCAAATTTTCCGCCTGGTGTTAGGCAACCAATTTGGTGTAAAGATTGTGTGTAAATCAATCTTTATTCTTGTGTAGGATCCGTTTCTTGGTACGTTTATTTCATAACAATAGATAAGGTAGTACGACGTTTTCTAACAATTTCCGTTTTATCATTTTCTTCAATTGACGTCGACGGTGGTATACGTGCTCCTGGTTATTTCAAAAGAAAAGTACTATCTTTATTAAATAAATATTTAAACTATTTAATTGTTTTTAAGTCAATAAATTCTTTTATTAAGTAAAAACCATAATAAACATCGATATTGTCCAACGCCGTAAGTACATCGTTTTTCTCATCTACCCAATCGCAACCGTGATTTTTTTCATGTTTTCACGGAACAGGTGGTGTTAAGGATAGACTTCTAATCAAAAAAATTGACAAAAATTAGTTTTACAACTACCCGTTACCCATATTTCGTTTTCCAACAAAGTTACACTTTGTTTGGCAAACTGTAGGTGTTGGTTAGACCAACAAACTCACATTGGATGGAACAAATTCACACTCAAGAACCGCTAAAAGCTAAAATATAAACTCTGCTAGATAATTGGCTTTTCAGCAAGAATCAATTGTTGCAAACGTTAGACAATTATTTCTGTGGTGTCTAGTGTGAGTACTTGACATCGGTTTAACCAGAGAAAGAACTGGCGGAGTCGGTTATGATGTTTAAATGCGTTATTATATTTCACTTACAGTAGTCGAGATGGAATATTTATAGAATGAATGTGCTGGCGTAAAGTGCTTGAACATACTTGAAGCGTACGAGATATCGCGTTTGCATTAATTAAGCGCCGCTTGTGTTACATATCGCTGTATGAATTGTTGACCACAGCCGTGCTGACTGCTAGTCAGCGTCGTGAGCTTGTCGATGCTAAGTGTCAAACTTAACTGGACTCGTCACTGGTGAACTTAACTTCACTCGACTTGACTAACTTTTTCTACCTACTCCGGTTTATATATGATAAGTAGGTTGTTTGCTTTCTGTGCAAGGTCGTGTAAAATGCTTCCTTGTGTGTCAGCTTTTGTTAATTGGGTTGGTTTTCATTGTGTTATTTACTTCTCGCATTCCCATCGTTACTTCATGCGAAAGTAATAATGTTGATAGGGTTGAGGCGGCAACATAATATTTCCAACAATAGCGATTTAAATCTACCAGTAGAACCAATATGGTTTCAATAGGCTGATTTGCATGATTTACCATCTTAAAAGTTTTATTTTTTAAATAAACCACAAGATATCAAAGGGTTACAAGCAAGTACTGTGCATGTAATTAAAATATTTCTTAAAACGCTCTCGTAATACGGTAGGAAATATTGTCCAAGGAATTTATTACTTTCAGTAGTTCAAACTTTAAGCCTCTTATAAAATAGGACTCAGAAAAAAATTTATATTATCACAATAATAACATCATCCAGTAGTTTAAATGGCATAAAGTAAATTTATAACAAAATTATGCACAGTACGGCACTGTTTAATTTGCGTATGCTACTAAATTAACGTAAAATAATTAATACATAGGCACTTGGACTTGTGGTTGAAATTCTAATACAACATCATGTGGCGCTTGAGACGTGTAAGTAACTAGTTTTAGTAACGGTTTTAAAATTTTCAATTCGTTTAATAATAAACAAGGACATCAAATTAAGAATGGATCCATTCGTAACCGTGTGCCGATGAAAGAAATTAGCAAGTGAGTGGCTTATAGTATAACTAACCCAAATGGTTTAAACTTACAACACTCGTACAAGAGGGTTTGTGGGTGGGAATAAGACAAATACAAGTATTTAAAAGCGCACAGCACATTATATGTAAGTAGTATGTAGTAACTAACCATCCAAGCATATCTACGACGTAAAATGGAAAGTTGCCTAAACGACTGGATTGCAATTCCAATATCTTTTTTGATTTTGGGGAGAAATGCATGCTTAACCGTTACTGGTTTTTCAATTAGTGCAGGACTATTGATATTCTGTTTTTTTGGATGTATTGCTCTACAAATTTCATGTCTGTGGTAATCATTGCTAGTTACTTAGCTCTTGTAGAAGTGAGTTGATATCACATATTTAGTTAACTCGATGGACTAACATTTTCAATACAGGTCGCTTTTATCTTAGATGGTGGTTCAATTCTTTATGCAGATCCGTATGTGTTGGTTTACTGTATACTATGTGGCCTAAATGTTTTATCTATACTTCTATATATTAGTTCAAGTGCGTAAGGAAAGCTGGTAGTGCTGAGTCTCCATGGCTTCATACGACGAAGATATTATCTACGGCAAAACTAGAGCTTTAATTTTAGAGAAGAGCTTCTTATGGTAGTTTTCTTCAAAATGTTCCATAATATTCTTCTAGTAAACCACATATACTTGATACTTGAAACAAGTTTTACGACCACGCCACTAAAAATGATGGTCGCAACAGCTAATGAAACACTTGGAAAGACAGGAAACAGTTCCAATAGACTACGCCTTAATAGCCCGGAAAATCAGAGTGTAAATATGAGCACCAGTCGCAAAAGTCTATGAGTGCCTCTACGGGAAGGGAACCTATAAGAAGACTATAAGACCGTGACAACCAAAACACCGGATGCTTATCGGATTCACAATTGTATAAAATCAGCGTTGTTACACGACTGCACTCATAACAACCTTATACAACTATCAGACAACGATTGAGAACCGCTGTCTATGCACTTATTAGTCAGTAAAGTACTTAAAACTGCATTTATTCTAAAATTCATTTATTTTAAAGACGCCCGACTTTTCTATTTAAAGTTGCAAAGGTTTACAAAAATCTTTTGTAACTGTTTGACACCAATCAAGTAGACTTTGATCTCAATAAATAAGACAGTGGACTGTAGTAAACTATGCAATTTCTAAAGTAAGTATGTTACACCAAGGCGGAAAACATCGCGCTCTCGCAAGTAGAGTAATGACGCTGTTGTCAAATATTTTAATTTTCAATAATTATTTGGAGCTTAAACACAGTAACAATTCTTATAACATATTGCATATACTGCGCATCGTCGTTGAAACATTAACTGTTTAACGTTTAGCATATGATTTTTTCTCTCGTTCTCATCTTTATGCGATTCTGTAAACTTTGTATTAAAATTGAAATCTTTTGTCCAGAAATCAAAGACAAAGCTCACGTGATATTCAAGCTTTCTTTGAAAACCTTCATATTGAGTTATTTCTGCAAGAACCGTAAACAATATCATTTCTCTTACTTTTGAGGCCTCTTACATCTTTCCTTTACACACTTGCCTTCAATCATCAAATTGTCTCTTTCTTTCCGACGTTATACGTATCATTTTTAACTGAAGCACTTGTCAACCATACTGACAAAGCAAACACACTCAAGTTGAATAACTTTTACGTGTGCAAAGAAGATATTTTAAACACAGAATAATAATAATTTATTATTTATCTGTACCAAAGCATATGTGTATAAAGTGCTGAAAGTCGATTCTTCAATTATTACCAACTAAGAGTTTGTTTGTAATTGAACAACCTCTTGCTAATTTACAGTGGGCATTTGAGATTGTTGTTTAAGATAACGCTGAGTTAGTAATAATAATCGAAGAATTGATGTTTTTAACTGCTTACATTTATGCTTTAGAGCAGATCACATTTCGGACGTGTTACGATAGCACGGGGTCGCAACCATCGTATTATTCAATTGTAATAATAAAACCTCCTCTATATTTCTTTAAGTATTGATGCTAGCGCAAAGTCTAAAGAACTTTTATTTGCATAAATATTTATAAAGTTTAAGTTTGTATATAAGCATACTTTTCCAATGTCATAATTGACATTTATTGGAGATGATTTATTAAAAATCTGAAAACGTAAAAAGCGGTTACTTGGTTTTCTGAAAAAAACAAAATTTTGATTAAAATTAAAAGTTGTTTATGTGCAAATGGCATGATTTTAATTAAATTTTTTCAAGTTATTAGTGGAAAAAAATGTTTAATATAAAATATTGTATTTTAATGTGAGCAAGATAATACTCAAAATTTACGAAAGTTGTAAAGTTTATTAAATAATTACTAAATTATGTTGTTTACTAAGAACGCGTTCTGTTCGCTAAATAATTAGCTAAATCACTTACCTGGAAGGGCGGCCTGTGTATCTTGTTCTTCAATATCGGGTTCTAAGCTATTTAGTCCACATCGACTAAGGAATAGAAGACTTACAAGACTTAAGGAACAAACTAGGAGCAAAAGTCTTGTCAATAGTCGCATTCCTAATAATCGAACCATTCCTATGCGACGTTTCCTGAAAAAAACAAGAACAAAAAAATAAATAAAAACTTTCGTCGTCGTAAATGAGAAAAATAAAGCTCTAAGCACACTATTTATAAAATAATATTATATTTTCGATCAAGTATATGCGATATAAATAACAAGAAGCGTATTTTCCAAGATTGATTTTTGTTTATGTTGATTGGAGAAAGCAGTTATTTACCTACCACAATGTGAATTGGGAAATTGAGTTCTAGAGAGTTATTCCATCAACTTTAGCACGCACATAAACAATACAGAAAATTTCATTTTGCCCCGTCAAATCATGTTAGGATTGAATGCAGTCAAACATAAAATAAAAGAACTACAAAGTTTTGAAGGAAAATTTTTATATGCGTGTGTGAAGAACTGAAACCAACACTTATAGCGTTCAAATTAATTGAAAGCGTTCCTTTAAAGAACTTTCGAAATATTAAACCTAAAAACAAAGTTTTAAGTATTAATTGAACTTGGTGTAAAGTCGTAAAATAATAAGTTAATTAAACAAAAGTTATAACCTTGGCCTTAAACTTTGATCGATTTTATGTTTGAAGTCAAACAGATGTGCTGGATGTACACATTTAAGTCTCGAATAAATTTAATATTTCTTGTGAACTTATTTTGAATAAAAAAACGGTATCTAATTAATTTTATTCAAAATTGTGTTTAAAGAATTTTGTTTGTAAGATGAATAAGTGGCGTTGACAACTTTTTCTTTAATTAATCATAAAAAAAATTTGTAGCAGGTAAGCTGATAATATATCTAATACTACTTGACCGCCAAGTACCATCTCATATTTTTTTTTACTAAGTTTTTTAAAGTTATTATAAAACAAAAAATATATGATTGTGCTAGAGATTTAATTTTTAATTAATTAAAATAAAAAATCTATAGCTAATTAAAATTTATTATCATCATACCTTAGTAAATTAATGAATTTAATAAAAATGTAAATATTTTTAGTGCTATTAAATGTTAAATACAATTTACTCTTACTTAAATAAACAAATGGAACGTGGAGTCATTTAATTCTAAAAGAACGTATAAAACTATCATACGATTTTGAATTAATTTTACCCATCTACGTCCATTTAGTTTGTCATTTTATAACAACAATGTGCACACATTTTGTTATATGTTCTGTACCGGGTGACACAATAAGACTGTTCCTCGGCCATATCTCGGGAACCGTTCGTCGTATGACTTTGGTGTAAAAAAATATTAGGTAAATCGGCCAGGAAGAATCGCAGGAAAATATTTTCAAGTTTTAAAAATGACCACCAGAGGGCGTAACTGCTATTTTAAATTTTTAACTTGCATTTTCTATAAATTTCCTGCATAATAAACAAAAAATGTTTTTCACATTTGTAAAGAGAACCAGTTTATCTATAATTTTCGTAAAACAAAAGTTCAATTATTTCAAAAACAAAGATGGCGGGGTGTTTAATTGTTTTTGCAATAACCTGCTTTAACTTCTTGACAGTTTGACCGATTTTAACAAATTTGGTATCGTTGAAAAGAACTTTCCTTAAACAATAAGAATCAACCAAATATAGTTAATTTAGTTAAATCCTTCTCCGCCAGAGGGCTACTTTTGACACCATGACCCAAATTAAAATCAAAAAAATCAAACGAAATGATATGACTTTTTCTTAATGATAAAGTAGCCAAATAACATTCAAATAGGCCAGTGAAAACCAATTTTCAAAATCTTGTTCCTGTTAGAATAAATTATTTCTACCAAAGCACACAGGAGTACACACACACACAAAAAAAAGGAACGAACGACACACGTGTTTTTTAGTCTAGGTACATTTATTATATTTTTATATATCGCTAGATGGCGCACATACTCATTTTTTAACTAAATTTAACACCCCCATTAGTTCAAAAAAGGGTTATCTGTAAGACCTATGTCTTTTACAAACTTACAATGTTTTTTAGGATCTAATGACTTCGTAAAAATATCTGCAAGCATGTCCGCTGTTTGCAAATATTTACAATTAATTTCCTTGTTAGTTACTACAGCTCTAATAAAATGATACCTCACGTGTACATGCTTTGATCTCTTATGAAAGATAGGATTAATAGCCAACTTTTGCGCACCCTGATTGTCATTAAACAAATCAACACAAAAAACTTCTCCCAAAATTTCATTCAAAACATTTCTAAGATAAATAGCCTTCTTTGCGGCTTCACTTATAGCAATATATTCCGATTAAGTGCTTGACAAAACCACTGACTTCTGTTTAGTGCTTTCCCAAGATACTACAGATCCAGAGAATTTGAAACAAAAAGCTGTATATGATTTCCGATCTACAGAATCACTGCCCCAATCGGCATCAACAAAACCTTCCAAATCTGTACCATTTTTTTTATACACTAAACAATACTTTTTAGTACCTTTGAGATACCTAAGAATACGCTTTGTAGCATTCCAATGCGTTTCGTTAAAGAAATTATTAAATTGACTTAAATAACTCAAACAAAATGATATATCCGGTCTAGTCATTACACATATATACATTAAACTACCTATTAGTTGCTGATATGGAAACTGCGTATTTGAATTTTCATGTTTAACAAGTTTTATGCCTATTTCCATTGGATTAGTCACAGTTTTACATTCGCTCATACTAAATTTCTTTAGTACTTCATCAATGTATTGTTCTTGATCTATCGTTACAAAACCATTTTCACGATCAATGTTTATTCTTAATCCTAAACATTGCTTAGCCTGTCCCAAATCTTTAATTTTGAATTGTGAACTTAAAGCCTGTTTTAAAGAATTACTTTCACATTTATCGTTTGAAAATATGAAAAAATCATCGACAAACAAAGCAATAATTGTAACTAAGTCCTTCCTTCGTTTTAAAAATATGCAAGATTCATGTTTTGATTTTTTATAGTCTAAATCACACAACACGATTTCAACTCGCTTATACCAAATTCTAGCTGATTGCTTAAGTTCGTATATTGCTTTATTTAATTTTAAAACTTTATTCTCTTGTCCTTTAATTATGAAACCCTAGGGTTGTTTCATAAAGACATTTTCATCTAGATTACCATTTAAGAAAGCTGTGGCTACATCCAAATGAATTACATTAAGATCTAGTATAACAGATAAAGCGATCAAGAGTCTAAAAGTTGAATGCCTGACAACAGGTAAGAAGGTTTCATCAAAATCAATGCCGTAACGTTGAGTAAACCCTCTTGCAACTACCTAGCCCTATACCTCACCTTGCCTTCACTATCAACTTTACGTTTGAAAACCCATTTGGAGTCCACTACACTACCAGAATCTGGAATGTCTGCAAGCTGGCACGCATTGTTCTCTTTAAATAACTGCATTTCCTGCACCATTGCTTTTTCCATTGTTCTTTTGTCAGGTCGTGAGACTGCTTCTTTGACAGTTACGGGATCATTTTCTAGATTATTTATACCATCGCACATGTAGGTATAATAGTCTGGAAATAATTTCGGTTTTCTCCCTTTGTGAAATTCTTCTACCAACTTCTACAGCACCAACTTCTGTGTTTGGAATAAACTCACTTTCTGATTCCGTTTCAGAAACCGAAACCCCATCAAAGTCATTAACGAACACCCCTGCCTCCTTCTGACTTGTTTAACCGTGCGACTGTTTATCCCCCACTGGAAGTGTCGCTTCTTCATTATTACTTGAAAAACCACCCCTTCCATCTTTGCTGCTTTTGAAAATTACAACATCACGACTGGTTGTTACTAAGCCATTAACTGGATCATAAACTCTATAACCTTTCACAGTTTCACTGTAACCCACTAGTATTTTCTTTATTGACTTCTTGTCCCATTTTAAGCGTTTCTTTTTAGGAATGTGAACCATCGTATAACTACCAAAAATTCTAAAGTGACTAACGTCAGGTACTACCTGTCCACAATTCATAAGGTGTCTTTTTACCCAAACCATTCACTGTACATCTATTTCTTATATAAACAGCGGTATTTACAGCTTCAGCCCAAAATTTCTTTTCAAGGTTAGCATCAAATAACATACACTTCGCCTTTTCAACTAATGACCGGTTTAACCTTTCGACCATTCCATTTTGCTCTGGTGTATATGTATTGGTTCGCTGATGTACGATTCCATTTTAAATTAAAAAATTCTCAAACACGTTTCCTACAAATTCTCCACCATTGTCTGATCTGAAAACTTTTATTTTTACATTTTTTTGATTTTTAACAATAGCTTTGAACTGCTTGAAACATTCAAAAACTTCTTCTCAGTTGTATTATTTGATAACGACAACAAACACTGATTATTTGCAGTCTTTAATTTGTATACACCATTTATAAGATTTACATTGGCAATCTGCTTATTGTTCCTGTTAAAAATTCTACAACAATCAGCATCAAACAAAACATTGTTTCCATTCTTGATTAATTGAGCAACTGAAATCAAGTTTGTTGATAATTCTGGTACACAAAGTGCGTTTCGAACAGTAACATTATGAACTTGCTTACCAACAATTGTTTTAATATTTACATCTCCAGTACTTACCACAGGTATTCCAGTTTTATTTGCAACCATTATACTTGGTGTTTCAACTTCTAAAGAGGAATTAACAAGAAGACTTTCATCAACAACTAAATGCCTGCTAGCGCCCGAGTCTACGTACCAATCTTCTTTGTCGTAATTACCATTAATAAACACGGCACTAAATGCGTTATATTGTTTCTGTTGATTTCTGTCTTTTAAAAGCACCGGGCATTTATTTTGAAAATGGCCCAACTGTTTGCATTTGAAACATCTAATTTCCTTTTTTAGGTTTTTTTCAGTTTTGTCAAACTTCCTAATTGCACTGTTGCTAGATGAAGTATATGCATTAGACTTACCGATTGTATATAATGCATTCCCCCTTTACTCGTATAATCACCACCCATGTCTAGAAGTTTCGTTTTAATTGAATCCGTAGTTATGGCAATGCCCGAATGCTCGTTGGCTATTATCATAGTCATAAATTTTTCAGGAAGTTCCGCAAGAAGCAATGATCCTACCCACTCACTATCAATATTAAAACCAGTACCACGAAGTCCCTGACTTGTTTCCACAATCTGATTTACGTACGATGTCATCGAATCGTAGTTGTCTAACCGCGTAGATATTTACGTAGCAAACTAATTCGTTGCGTAAATCCAGAATCATCAAACATGGATTTTAATTTGTCCCACAAAGATTTTGTAGTTTTGGCGTCCTTAATATGCACAAATAACGATGGGTCGATTGTCAAGATTAATTTCGCTTTAATCACTCATCGTAGTTTTCGCGCATTTTTAGCTTCGGCACATTAACCAAATAACTGGAAGCCATTTTTGTTTTTATCGCACTATAAAACAAACCAAAAAAAAACTTCAATCCTTCTTTTGCTCTCAACGAATTATTTATCGATGTACTACTGGCCACTGCCTAGGCCCATAACCTGTTAGAATAAATTATTTCTAGCAAAGAAGAAAAAAGAAAGATAGGTAGGTAGTTCAGTTTATCTTTGCCAAAAAATATAATATATTTAAAAATTAAAAAGTATAGGTATAACTTTTTAATCGCAATAATGAAAAACAAGGTAAGTCTTTAGACCTTTGAAAATTAAACAAATGGAACACGATGCATTATAAAATGACAGTCGCAATTTTGTAAATTATTTTGAATTTGTAATATTTGTCGATTTCTAACCAAGAAGCATTTAATATGCTGGCGATCTATTTTGAATGTTTTCAAAATGGGATTATCGCTGCTTTCACCTTCTATTTGCGCTATCCGAATCGACCGCGATACCGTCGCCGCGTGTTTGTGCGTTTAGCCCAGCGTCTGTTAACAACGGGAAGCATCCGTAGACCTGTCATGAATCGGAGAAATAAGCAAAATAACGAACAAAATGTTATTAATATCCTGGCATCTATAGAAATCAATCCCCAAATTAGTACTAGAGAAATATCTTGAGACTTGGGTATTCCTCAAAGTACGGTTCATCGCATTATTCAAACCCTGAAGTATGTAAGAGGTATACCTCTTTTTATAAAGTTTAATCTATTTTACACTCAAATAACCTCTATGTTTTTTTTTTACATTTTTTGCTATTTTAGGCTACACCCCTACCATATCAACTTACACCAAGGCCTTACTCCTCCGGATTTCGACCGAAGGATAGATTTTGCCACTGGCTATTAAATATGGTAGCAGAAAATCCTCAATTTCTGTCAAATGTGTTGTGGACTGACAAATCCACTTTCGGTAGTGATGGGCAATTGAACTTACATAATGCGCACTTTTAGGCCCGAAATAATTCGCGCTGGTTTGGAGAAGTCCAGCATCAAGAGAGATATAGTGTAAATACTTGGTGTAGGATAATTGGAGGGCGGGTTGTTGGTATGTTTATTTTGGACGGAGCATTAAATGGTCTTAGAAAATGTTTTTCCAATTTTAATGGATGATATTCCGCTGGACGTTCGCCAAAATATGTTTTTCCTGCATGATGGTTGTCCCGCCCATTATGCCCTTGCTGTTCGCCAGTATTTAGATGTCACCTTCCCTGACCGTTGGATCGGAAGAAGAAGCCTGTTCCCTTGGCCTCCAAAGGCAAGTTTTTGCTTCAGTATTTAACACAAGAATCTTTGGATGTTGCATTTTAGAATGATTCTGTTTATAATTGCGCACATATTAAAACTTATTAAATATTTCAAGGTTTCCCGATTTAACCTGCCTTGATTTTTATATCTGGGGAAGGATATAGTATTATCAACATGGCCAATTTCCCAATGGCCAATCTTGAACATCCCAAGAGCTGAAATTGAGAATGCTGTTCTTTCAACACATCAGCGTCTTCAGATGTGCATCGAAAATAACGGAGGCACTTTTGAACACCTGGGTCGCCATTAGATCTCTTTTTTTTCCTTTTATGGGTTTTATTAAAAAACGGTTTTTTAGAACCACAGACCATTTCATAAAAAGAATTCCGTAAAGTAACTATATTATACCTTCTAAAATCTTTGTAAATGGTTCCAAAATATATGGTCTAACATATTCGAACTTGGATATAGTATACCTATTTAGGTTTTTAGGCTTACTTGTTAAATTAAAGGTTAGAATTACGAGAGTAATATTAAAGTGACAATAAGTTCAAAATGCGTTTAGTCCCTTTGGAGCAACATGAATGTTCTGAAGATATATATTTTTTTAAATAATACCTAAATGAATTCTATTTAGACTCACAATTGTTTCTTTAACATCTTATTCATTTTGTGCTAAATTTTTAATAGTTTTAGAAAATTTACCGCGCGGGCCTCGATCTTCAATCATTCATTACTCTCATTTGCCTAATATTTGAGGTTAGAAACGAGATTTGGAGAAATGGTTTTCATTCACCTATTTGGATGTTATTTGGCTACTTTATTATAAAGAAAGAGTCATATCATATGATTTTTTGATTTTTTTTAATTTGGGTCATGGAGAAGAAAATGCTCTTTTCAACGATACCAAATTTGTTAAAATCGGTCAAACCGTTAAGAAGTTAAAGCAGGTTATTGCAAAAACAATTGAACACCCCCCGCCATCTTTGTTCTTGAAATAACTGAACTTTTGTTTTTACGAAAATGATAGATAAACTGGTTCTCTTTACAAATGTGAAAATTTTTTTTTATTTATTATGCAAAATTTATAGAAAATGCAATTTAAAAATTTAAGATGCCAGTTACGCCCTCTGGTGGCCATTTCTAAAACTTAAAAGTATTTTCTTGCGATTCTTCATGGGCGATTTACCTAATATTTTTTTTACACCGAAGTAATACGACGAACGGTTCCCGAGATATGGCCGAGGAACAGAGTCTTATTGGGTCACCCGGTACATACAGGTTTTTAATTAAATATTTCTACAAACGTTAAAGAGTAAATCTTTGACTAATTTTAAGACATGAAGTTCAAATTAACATGGGTCCGCAACGCCTTAGTTTCTGAGATAGTTTATTTAGTAATTATTGTAAATGTTATTAACTAGTTTAGTCTTAGTCTTGTAAATAATCTAAGGGTGTTATCTGACAATATAATAATTAGCAAATGCATGTTTTCGCTTTCTTTCAATAACTAGGAAATTAACTAACTTAAAAAATTCCAAAGCAGGTTTAACTTCAAACCCGTTTTTATCCAAAACGTCTACTTTTAGCGACAAATACTAAGAGTACGTTTTGTATGTAAAATTAAATAGAGAATAGGTGTGCCTAGTCAAAAATGACATGTTATGGTCAATTAAATTCAGGAACAACACTGTATGTGGCGCCTTCTAACATTAAACAAAAAACTAATTTTTGAGTTTCTCATCATCAATATACCCTGTAACACAAATTTAGTCTAATTTCCATGTTACTTAAAAATCAAATAAAACAGTTTTTATGGACTCAGAATCTCAGAAATGAAACCGCTGCTGACTCATGTTCATATGAACTTTTTATCTTAAAATAGTCAAAGATTCACCATTTAAAGTACTTAAATATCACCCTGTATAAACCCAAAACACTTTCAGAACAGTGAGATTTTATAGATTGTTTTTTGCGATTAGGTACTAAACTTACCTCTTCCTTGGAGGTGTCAATTTAGTAAGGTTTCCTTGTCCTGGATTTGCAGAATTTTGCGTTTTTTTTACTTGGTAATTTCATAAATTATGTATCAGATGATTTTTTACCAATTGTTTAACCGATTCTAACAAAACGTTCCGATGTGAAACGGCCGAGGGCAAAATTTTTGAAAGCGAAAGGTCTAGGAACAAAACCCTGGAGGTCTTATGAGAAATATAATTTAGTTTTCTTTAAACTTTATTAAGATGAATATTTAAGATGAACCCTACAAAACTTTATTAACCTATCGCGTGCAACTTATCAACATTCAATTAGAAAATAAATGATTAACCCAAATAGCGTAAAGTAGCTACTAGCTATTTATTTTGTTCTAGCTATGCTGTCACGAAAATGTAAATCCCTCATAGTGACGTTCGTTGACACTTGGTGTACCTGGACAAAAGCGTTGTAACTTTTGTTTCGTCTTTTATTTATCCTCTCTATTACATTAAACAAATGTACGTATTTCGTTGTGGAAACTATATATTTAACTTTGATTCACTAGTTATATGTTTTCTACAGTTTTTATATCTATGGAATGCAAGGTATACAATTTTCTCTATTTCGCAACTCGCCTAAATTTCGTGTGCAAATTTAATTATCTTTCTTGAAAGTAATTTTAATAAGCATATTTTGATTCTATTTCTTTGAGTAATAATGTTTATTTAAATTTTTTAGTCTTTTGCCGTTTTTTCCGTATTTTTACTGTGTTATCTTACTGCCTTTAATGTTCACCGAAGTGCAATTACCGTTTGCTGTGTTTTTTTGCTATTACGTGATGCAATAAACTACCATATCTCTCATGTAGGTTTTTGAGGATACCAAAATAGATAAACAATCAAAATACCGTCTCTAAATATCTATATTTGCCTAAAGCGCTGGAATCCCTAAAACAACGCTGACGTGCAGTTTTGCCTATGGATAACGCCCAATTACCATTTTTGTACCATTTTGCTTAAATCTTAAATTTTCTTTTTTTCCGTTTAAAATTAAAAACTTACCTTACCTATTTGAATTGTTTAAAATTTGTAAAAGTAAATTTGAATGACGAAATTTTTTTTAATTAATTATTTTTAAAATTTAAATATCTGTCCACAAAGTTGCTTAATGCAAATGCATTTACGTAAGTGATCGTTAACACAAGTCGCAAAACTTAATGTTTAATGTACCTATCTGCAAAAACCCAGATGCAAATTTAAATCTATTTATTAATGTTTAAGATATTTAGTTATATTCATATTGATTTGATTACTGTTTAAAATTTATTTTAAAATTTACATATATGAACCTTTTCCATCTTTGTTATGTAACAAATTTTTTTCTATATTTGAATGTTTCTCCAAAATATTATCTCTATTGTTTAGCATTTTTTACATTCTGACCAAAGAAATTAAAATGTAATGGCATTTCTCAATAATATCAATTCAGGGATAAGTGCCACCAAATCTATGGTAGAAATGTGTCCTATTGTTTTGCACCTTATCTCAATTTTAAATATCATTGTATAAAAAGTATGGAGACCCCTATCTCAGAAGTGAACCACCCGAACGTTACAAGTTATTAAAGTTTTCGTGTTTTTTCTTATTTCCAAATATAGCAATGTTGATTTATTTAGTTACAATTTATAGAAGCTTACTTTGATTATTGATGACACTGTTTTTAGACTTAACATAACTACTCTATTTTCAGATTTAGTGATGGTGTCTAAATACAAAAGATACAATGTACAACAGAGCTGGGATCCCTGGCATTGCAACGAGCTAGCGGCGCGGTAAAAAATAATAATATGTCATGGCAAACGGTTGATAAACAATTTAATGTGCCCAATGACACTCCAAAATTCTAGAGAAAACCAGCTACTTATAATAAAAAATGTTTATGACGCTAGCCTACTGTTTTTACTGAAGAAATAAAAGGAGTTTCTAAATTATCTTTTGGACATGAAGATACGTTTTGAATAACAACAGACCTACATAGCCTTGCTTATCAACTATTAGTGACAAATAATATTCCTAATACAAAAAAATTAACTGAGAAGGATTGGGTTGCCTCCTTTAGAAAGCGAAATTCTTTTAAGAAAACCAGAAGCGTCGTCAGCAGTAAGAGCCTAAGTTTTTAACAACACTTGTTTGATATTTTACAAGAAGTCACTTGTATCCTTTACATAAGGTTTACAATGACGATAAAACAGGACTTTTGATTGTCCAATCAAAATTAAAAGGTATACACAATTTAAAATATTTTCACAATGGTTTGAAAGCTTTCTACAGTTTAACAACACATCAAAAAAAGTCCTAGTTTTGCTAATACTAAATGGACACGCTACATACACGAGAAATATTATTTTCATTGAAAAGTCCAGAAATAATTATTCCTTCTACCACATTGTAGCGATAAGTGGCAGCTACTGGACGTATCTTTCATGGGGCCATTCAGTACTTATTTTAAGTTGAAGCTGTGGAAAAATTATTGCCAAATAACCTGATAGAGTTGTAACACAATTTCGCTTTCTTGGGGAAGCTTTTTAAAATGCAGCTTGTCCTACTATTGCCATAAAAGGTTTTTAGAGATGCGGGAAAGTCACAATTAACAGAAATGTATTTACTGAAATGCAGCAGCGATCACAGATATCCCTAACACTTCTACTAGAAGCCCAGAGGTTGATTTTAATTGACACAGGTTTCATACAAAGAAGAAGACGAACACAAACTTAAGATTGACGGCGAATTTGCGAATACTCAACTCAAAGTTACATTTTCTTTAGACTTATTTTATAGCAACGATGCATCAATCACAATAGGTTCTGCAGATCTCAACAATGCATATGTTGTCATTAGTGGAAATTCATCGGGTACTTCGTCAGCTAAAAGCCTACTTGACAATCCCCATCTAGTAGTCCACCTTTGTTTGTAATTAACCCTCATAAGATTGTGCCAATTGCAAAGGCAAACATTACCAAAGAAAAACTTACAAACAAAAATTTCCACCGTTTTTACGTTGAGTCGTACACGAATGATTTTCAAGCAGTAAAGAAAGAAAAAAGAAAACCAATAAAACAAAACTAAAATTGAACAAAAAGAAGGAAGATGCAAAGAAGAAAAGAAATCGACATAGACCAATCGTGTTTTGTTTGACTTACTCTGATCATACTGATGACAGTGAAGTCAGTCGTACTAAATGCTAATCTGTGGGTAGTATTTTTCTAAGGCAAAAAATATTCGATATTTTTTTAAGTTTTTCCTTAAACTGGCCACTTGGCCCTTCCCCTGCAAGTGATTTTTTTACCAATAGTTAATTTCACAAATTTTCAAAATTTTTTTGTTCCAATAATAAACAATGGATGCGAGTTTTATTTATAATAGTTTGGATTTTTGTTAACATTGATTTATGAGGCGCGCATACTGAAGATATATTAATCAAAGTACTCGCAATGTCACAATAGTGGATACCAGTGAGAAAAGTGAAAATAATTTTCCTATTATTAATTTCAGATAAAACAATAACATTATTTTTTTTTATAAAGTGTACATTTTACAAAACTTAAGTGGAAATGTAAAAAACGATTTATTTAATATGTAATATTTTAACGTACATCTTTTCGTCTGCTTTTACACGAAACATCAGTCAATGTGTCGTCTGACTATCAAAGAATGTAATATATTATCGAATCTTCGGCGTGGAACTCGGCAATCGCAAGTTTATTTCCCATAGGACACGAAAAATATCAATTTTACCAGAAAATGCATGCGCTACATTTGTGCTGTGCCATCTAAATAGTTTGGTTACAAATTGTTACATTACTAAAAAATATGGTACGTGCAATGACATCTTTTGAAATTGAGAAAGTATTCAATATCTCATTCGACTACAAGCAGTAGTATTTACTTTGTTATGTAAATAAAGATGTGCATTTTCACTCGTTGTTGAACTTGTTGACTGACAGCAGCGTAAAATATATAACTGCAAATGCATTACATTGTAATGATAAATAATTTCCCCTTATTTTTTTGTTGCAAACAATTTTAAATCCATTTTTCTTGGCGGTATCTGTAAAAATAATTACATGTTAGATAAGTTTCTCTATGAAACATAAATTACGGACGACTACACAAATAACTCACTATAATATTTTATGTAAGAGATAAAAGCAAAAAGGCAGAAATCATTTTTGAAGTTTGTGACTGATATAAATAATTGTAAACCAAATCTGTTAAATCAAAAAGTACGCGTATGTACATAATATAAAGATATCTTAGATGACACTACGCAAATATACTATACAGTATTATGTCGATTTAAGGCAAACTGTAATTAATTTTCTTTGTGTAAGTACTCTTTTAGTTTCTCATAATGTATGTAAGTTGTTTCTTGAATAGATCTAACGACCAAACTAGTTATGTAGTATTTATGTGAAAACGAAAATTCAAATAACTTTTCTCGGCGTTGTCGAAATGAATACATGCAATTATTCATATATTTTAATTAACGCTTTTAAGTGTTGTAATGATGTTCATTTATGAACTTTAGCGTCTCTTACAAAAGCGTATCTACAGATGCATATAAATAAAATACTTTACAAGTAATAAGTTGACGAACAACAATTTAGTTGCTTGTTTTATTTAAATAGTTGTATTCTTTCTGTTACTATATTAAAAATAAGGTGGGATTATGAGACGGTTCTCAAACAAAAAATTTATCTTTTTGCGACGAGTCACGCTATAATAAAGCAAAAAATGTTATGCGCTCTTAGACGTGTATTTTATTGTTCCAGCATGTTTTATGTCGCAGCATACTTTCGATAGGTTGTAAGTATCGGGACGATGTGCAGTTTTGCGAAAAGTATTTGTTTGCTAAGGTTTCCAAGAATTCAGTTTGTAGGACACTGCTTTGTTTAATTACAGCACGCCTTGTGTTTGTTGCTGAACTTAGTTCTAGTTTCTCAATTAAACTCAAATTAATTAATTAACATTTAATTATGACCGGCAAAGAGTTTGCATCAAATGGAAAAATTTTTGTAATTGAGATATCCTAAAATTTAATTTGACAAATGAATTCAACATATCGAATGACAAGAAAAGCACTTTGACAAATGTCATGTGACTACTGTCATGGCAGCAAATTTAAAAATATCCCTTAAATATGTAAAAAGTGAGGTTAGATGACAAGATATTAAAAAATGCCTAAGAAAAAAGTCGTTCAGAATTAGATTATACGTCTACGTGCAAATTTTAAAAGAAAATAACAACTTTTTATAAATATCAGTTTTCCAGCATTTTTTCCGGAAATTTTTATATGAGCTTATTATCCAGGCAATATTTTAAAAAAATGTTTAAATTGGGTTTAGAATTAAAGAATTGATCATTTTAGAACTATTAAAATAATTATTTGAAATTTAAATCCGGTTGTTTGAAAATTTGTTATTTTTTTTGAAAAGTTGCATATAGACGTATAATCTAATTCTGAACAACTTTTTCTTAGGCATTTTTCAATATCTTGGCATCTAACCTAACTTTTTACATATTTAAGGAATATCTTTTAAATTTGCCGCTATGACAGTAGTCACATAACATTTGTCAAAGTGCTTTTAATGGTCATTTGATATGCTAAATTCATTTGGTAAAAATAATTTTTGAATACCTCAATTACAAAAATGTTTCCCATTTGATGCAAACCCTTGGCCGGTCACATATCTTCTTCTTCTTCTTCTTCGTAATTTAGGCCTTAAGGCCTGTTATTTCCAGCACTTTATTCTTGGGATGTGGATTGCCAGCTTTCTTTCCACCGCTTTAATGGTCGTCCAGGTAGTTTTTTCCTCCGACTTTACGTCTCTTGCCATTCTTGCTATTCTGTTGTTGTCCATTCGGCTTACGTGTTCGTTCCAATCTCACCTGCGCTGTCTAGTCCATCTCACAATGTCCTGAACCTTACATGTTTCTCTAATGGTTTCGCTTCTGATTCTGTCCCGCACGGTTTTCCTGTTATTGTGCGTAACACTCTCATTTCAGTTTTTCGTAGTAGATGTTTTGTTTTACTGGTGTCTGCCCTTGTCTCTGCTGCGTAGGTCATGATGGGTCTTATGCATGATTTGTATATGCGCACTTTGCTATCTATGTTGAGGAACTCATTTCTCAATATTACGTCTTTTAGGCATCCTGCTACTTAATTGGCTTTAATGGTTTGGCTAGTTATTTCTTTTGTTAAATTTCCATAGCTAGATATTTCTACACCCAAGTATGTAAATGTCGTTACTTGTTCAATTGCTTTATTGTTAACCATTAATTTACATCTTTGGGGTTCTTTTGCTATTACCATGCTTTTTGTTTTTTCTACCGATATTGTCAGATTATATTTCTCAGCTTCTCTTTTGAATTTTTGCAGTAATCGCTGGAGATTGTCCTCATTTTCTGCTATAATTATTGCGTCGTCTGCATAACATACAATTGAGATTTCTCCTGTGCTGAGTTTATACCCTAGATTTAGGTTCTTTGTTGCTGTGATAATTTTATCCATTATAAGATTAAATAATAGCGGACTTAGGCTATTTCCTTGTCTTATTGCTCTTCTTAAATCTTCAGGTATTTTCTTTTTTTTTTTTTTTTTTTTTTTTTTTTCTTGGCATATTTGGAGCACATCTTTTAGCAGTACGCAATCGAATGCTTTAGTTAGATCTATAAAGCACATGTACATAGGTTGATTAAACTCTAGCGATTTCTCAACTAGTTGTCGTATAATAAATATTGCGTCGGTAGTCGATCTGTTTTACGAAATCCTTGCTGTTCCTCATTTATATCTACTATTTTGTTTATTTCGTCACCAATCAAGCTGGTGAATAATTTAGTTATTGTATTTAACAGCGATATGGTTCTATAATTTGAGGATCGTTCTTGTTTCCTCTCTTAAATATTGGAATTGTAATGCTATGTCGCCATTCGTCTGGTACTGTGGATTTATCTATTATTTTCTGAAAGAAGTTCTTTAATTCTATGGCTAATGTTGTTCCACCATATTTAATCAATTCATTAGGTATGTTATCGAGTCCGAAGCTTTTCTATTTTCCAGTTTCTTCATAGATGCAGTTATTTTATTTTGGTAAAATGTTGTTTGATTTATTGCTCGGTTGTCTTCCACATTCTGGGGGGATCCTCGTCAACGTTGTTTACTTCACTATATAGGGTACCCAGGTATTTTGTCCATTGATCTTCGCTTAAGGTTTTATTTTGTATGCATTCGTTAATGCTGTTTCTTTGTCGTTTAATAATTCCTTTGTGTCCCGTATAGATCGTGCTCAATCTTTTTGTAAATGCCTCCCAGTATTCTCGTTTTTGGGTTCTTATTTGGGTATTTACTCTGTTTCTAACTTCTACGTAGTTGTGATGTTCCTCTTTTGTTTTGTTTGATTTGTATCTGAGATAAGCTTCTCTTTTCTCTTGCGCCAATTGTTTTATCTCTTCTGTGAACCAGCGCTTTGTTTTCCCTCGTATCGGTATTTTTATTTTTCTTTTACCAATGGCTTTACCGCGCTTAATATGTTGTATTTTAGTTTGCGCCAGCTTTCGTTGATATCTTCTTCATCTTCAATTGCATTATCAGTTATCATTTTCTTCAATCTCATTTCATATAAATTTCTAGTACTTTCAGCTTGTGGCGACTCTGTATTCAGTTTCTCTATAGTTCTACTTTCAAGCTTTTATTGTTTTGTGCTATCATTCTTATTTTGCAAAGTAATAGCCGATGGTCAGAACCAATGTTTGCTGATGTTAGGGCCCTTACGTCTAATATTTTTGTAGGATGTATTGTTCTGTTAGATAATATATAATCAATAGTTGATCGTTGGCCTCGTGAATTTTCCCAAGTGTATTTGTGTTGTTGTTTGTGTGGGAAAAAAGTGTTGTTGATACGTAGCTCATTGTATGCACAGAATTCGATCAGATGTTCTCCATTTTCATTAATTGTGTCTTCATTAAATTTCTGTTTTACCCTGGATAACTTGGTTTCCTATCCTGGCATTTAGGTCATCTAGTATAAGTACTTTATCAATAGGTTGTATTTTATCTAGTAGCATTTGTAGGTTTGTAAAGAAACTTTCTACTTCTTCTTTTGGCTTGCTGATATCCGGTGCGTACACAGATATGAGATGAATTATCGTATTACCAAAGTAATTTTTAATATTCTGTGGTTTACATAACTGACTTCAGCAATGTTTTGTTCATATTTATGATGTATTAATAAGCTGACTCCAGATGATGCCCATTCAGATTTTTGTTTTCCGCTATATATTAATAGGTAATCGTCATACCTGCTTATCCCACATGCTTTCTTTTTGTTTCGTACCGCATATATCTATTTTGTGTGTTTCAATTTTATCATAATCTCCTGGTCCCTTTGGACCAAGAGTTTATATTCCAACAGCCCATACGCAGTACGTTTTTATTCCATTTACTCTTTTTCCTTTTCCTCGCGTCATTCGTCATCGATAAAGTCTGTCTATTGTTTTCCGAGGCTACTTTGTATTGTACTATACCCATAATTTTAATTATAATTATTTCCTTAAGCGTCATGTTGAGATAATTTCTACAGTCGATTTCCTTGTTCATGCGGTGGTTGTCATCTGTATTTGCTGGGTTTTTGAGCATAATTGTTTTCTAACAGGCAAGATGCTACTCTAACCTGTAAACCCTCCTCCTTTTCCTGGGCTTGGGACCGGCATGACTGGCAATGGGCTACTCAATCCACCCACTACCAATCAAGGCGGAGTCACATATTAATAATTTAATTAATTTGTTTCGAAAAGTTAACGATTTTCTCTCGTTACAGATTTGAGTGGTAAGTTTTTTCATGTTCTTTAATTTTTTGTCATTGGTTACTATCATTTGTAGTCTGTGTTTACGGGAAAAGATTTGATTTATGAATTTTGAGTTTTGATTTTGTGAAAATCTACAATGTTTAGTATTGTTTTTTTCTTTGTTGTCGTTTTTTTTTACGCTCCCAAGTGGGGTAATTTGGGTCCCACACTTGAAAGAACTTTTAAATAACTTTTTGTTGGTTTCAGGTTGACAACCAAGTTTACAGCTACTTAAGAATGTTGTTTGAAGTTATGTTTGGTGTGGTCGACTGTTATTTCTCATGAAACTTGCTAACGACTTAAAAAGAGAATATGTGTAATATTAATAATTTTCATAGGAATTTTGTTACATGCAAAATTAGGTTTACGAAAATTTTGATTCAAAAGCCTAACATAAATGGGGGTTGTACAGTAAGAAATGGGGTGGTTTGTATGGTAAATCGCCCTTGTGAAATAAAACGGTCGAGTAATGAGATACAAAATAATCAATAAAATTCAACGAGCGCCAAATAAAGATATGACGTATTCTTTGTTTCCAGCCCTTGTTTTTTGGAAGTTTGACAGGGTGGGTAATTTTCGTTGGACCTACCTTGAAAGTACTGTCCCAATCTGAAAAAGTTAACACAATCCGCACAAAATCAAGATTAAACATAAATTTAAAAGGCTTGTTACAATGTAATATTAACATGATTTATTGGGTTTTCAAAAAGAACTAACATTAAAAAAAATAAAATAAACACTACTAAATAAATAAATAAGGCGAAAGCTTAATTAACGACGCGGGATGATACCTAAATGATTACGTCATCGATACTTTTCATTCAGAAAATACTAAACTTAGTACATTAAAGGAAAGTTTTAGTACATTCTTACAAATTAATACAACCGTGATGTTGTTTAATATTATGCGATTTGTTTTAAGAAATTAACTACAAAATGTAGTTAAACGCATTTTATTCAGCTTTTCTCAAATCTGTTAAAATTAAAATATTTAATGAAATAATGTAATAAATACCGTAAGTAGCTTCTGACGCAACAAAGAGTTGGTGCATCGTTGATCGAACACCATGTTTCCAAAAAGGTTGAAACAATTGAAGACGTATGGACGATTCATAAAAGTTCTTCTGGGTACACTCCCAAAAAGAAATAATAAGACGTAGCGTAATCATTGAGATATTTTTGCACCACCATAGAGAGTTTAAGCATCCGATAATTTTTTTACTTTGTTGAATTTTGTGCTTAATTTATGTCGTTCCTAAGTCATTTGAATCAATCACAACCCCCAAATACTTGAAGTTGTCCACCTGGTTAATTAGAACATCGTCATCAATCAAAACCTCAAATTTCATATCTGAATTTACTACCATATTTTTGGTTTAATTCAAGTTAACTTGCATACCTCATTCTCTGTATGTTTTGTAGAGTCTGTTTATCATAAATTTTAAATAATATGCGTCCTGCGCAATGAGCACCTAATCACCGACAAAATTTAAAGAGAATAGACTTATTTAGTTGATTAGTACTCTCATTCCACTACAGCGTCAGCCAGTTGCTCAGTGCGTTCTCGATATAAATATTAAACAACAATAGTAACATGCTGCACCCCTGCCTTAGCCCTTTTGTTGTTTGTATTGGTTTAGATAGTGCTATCTCTATCTTTACGTTAGCAGTATTTCCTTCATACAAGTCTTTTGTTGCTGCTACTATTTGAGGATGTGCTTCCTTTATTTTTAATACCTCGCATAACTTGCATCTTGGAATGAGTCATATGCGCTCTCTAGATCAATAAGCCCTAAATGCATCTCTTCTGTTTTCTGTATTTTTTTAAATTATTGCTGAATTATAAATAAATTATCTATGCAGGAACGCCTAAGCGTGACGCCACTTGGGTCTTCTCTTATCTTGTGTCCTACATTATTTCTGAGTTTTACTTGTAAAATCTATCCGAAAAGTCCTTCCTGTAAGGAAAAAGGTTCACAGCGCACATTTGTACAATACTGAACTTACACTCAAGTTCTCTCATTCTTGAAGAGCCCCAAAAAGATGAAACAGCTATCGAGTGATCTTGCAAACTTACACCTTGCGATTCGAGAATGTTATTTTTTGCCAACACTTAGTTGTCTATAATAATCAAAGATTCGACTTACGTAACTGCTTACACAACTGTGGTTAAAGTTGCTTTAATGCAAATGCATTTTCAGACGTGTTGGGATAGACGAGACGATACTAGATGTCGCAACACTTATTGGTCTTTCTAATAAATTTAAACAGAAGGATATTTTATTCATTTAGACACATGTTAGAAAATAACTTTTACTTTAAGTAGACAATTAGTAGTATTATGAGGAAATGTATTAGTTAACTAATATGAAGATCATTATTATATTATAAGTTATTACATGTGTTCAGTTTTTTTAGACACCGCCATCAGACTTAAAGTAGTGCACGATAGAATTGTTTAAGGATTATTTTTGAGAAAAAGTATTTAGTAGTAGTAAATTTCAACAACCTCTTTGTCACACGAATTATCAAATCACATCAAATTTTATATTTTTAGTTGAATGACAATCAAACAAACACAATCATTATACGTAACATTCCAAAAAAAATATGCAAATAAATCGTGCAAACTTGGCCGAAAAAACATACATAAAAGAAACATTCACAATGAAGAAACTTAGTAAAGTAATAAAATAAATAATCAATGTTATTACGTCGATGGTAAAACTTTGTGTGAATTTAACAGATGAATTTGCAAAAAAATACCTGAATATGCGACTCCCATATTTCAATCGACAACTATATACATCTTTCTATATTAACACTAGTACGCTTGATTATTATCCAAACTTCAATTACACGTTCCATTCAACAAGAACAATTTACTATCGACATGACTGCTAATGAATTGCGATTGTTCAACCGCGGCTATTAATCCATGTAGGAATCTAACTTGTCCACGCCGCAAAATTACCAGAACACTTCCAGTTCAATCGATTTGATTTCAACTATCTCGAAGTTTGATAACTACTTTTAAAAAATCCACTTTTCTTTGTTACATTACGAATTCACAAACTCGTTTCCTTATGCAAGCTTCTCGTATTGGATCAGTCAGTTCGATATGCGATTTATCAATCTTTTCAACGACAATCCTGCAAACTCGTAAGAAATATCCTACTTTATAATAGATTGGCGCATTGGGGTGAGACATTCCTTGTATAAATCTTCAAATAGCGCCGTACTCAATAATCGATATTCCCAACTTTAAGTTAGACTACTTTACAGTTCCAGTAAAACCAGAAATAGTATTTCTGTAGGATTTTTTCTTTTGCCGAAGTTGTTAAAGTGTAATAAACTTTTGCAGTCGTCCTTTATATCGTATAAAAAGGAATGTAGTGGGTTGCTCGCTTGAGTAAAGCATTTATTTTTTCGAATAATTTAAGCGTATCACATTTTTTATACTAAATCATTTATTAATGTTTAATGAATAGTTTAATTGCAGATTCATTTTTTAATAACAAAAGTACATTAAGAATGTTTTGTATCACTGTTCTGTGACTATTGAACACCAACACGTAAGTAGCACCTACATTGACAGCTACTGACATTCTTTATTTGCTGATCTAGAATCTTACATTAGTTTGAGATTTGGCTTTGTCAAGAAATTAATTTTTGTACAATTATTTAATCACTTATATAAATTTTTTCCCGTTGTACCATGCTGTTAAGACGTGTGGATATTTAATTTTTCTAAGCTACCACAACGTGACTAGAATACGCATGGAGAACCTGAGTTAAATGTCAATAAAACTATATTCTTTTCGCATAGGTAACACATTAATAAAGCTTTGTAAAACGAAATACCAATTGATTTCAATTTGTGTCACGCTTTTATACATTTGTTATTAGCTTGTACCTCAAACGTACGGTAAATGTAATATAATTGTAACATATATACCACATTTAATTTGGTGGAGAGCTAAAAAAATGATTACCCAACACTACTGCATTTACACTAAAATTTCACGTACGTTATTGTATAAAATTGTATTAAAATATTTACGGAAATATTAGAAAAAGCTGATGTTAAATGTTTAAAAAATTATTGTTTTTTTTGTTTAAAAGAATGGACTGTATTTTGCCAAATCATATTTATTTCAATATATGAGTTTTGATGGATAAACGTAAATGAACATTTTGTAACCTTTGTTGTAATTTTTCCTGTTAAAATAATCTCTAAGTTTTTATTATGCATAATTAAATTGCGAAATATTGATTTTCGTTTATGATTGTACGTGATATATGTCCCATTCCCTTACCTTGCATCATTGCAAGTCGCCGTCGGTTAGTTGACTTTAATTTGAAACAATATAAATTTTTGCGGTCTCATTGTGATTTGTCTAACTTAACAGTCCATCACACGCGTCAAATATATTGCACGATTACACGCGTGCCGGGGAGACCCTCATGTGACAATAACTTCGGGTTTGGTGGTTTTAACTAACACAATTGATAAACTCAATTAGTAAGTACTTGCAAAACATTTTTATTAACGCAGATTAATTTAAGTAAAAAAGTTTTAAACAACGAAAAAATAAAAATACTTAAACATTTAAAGTACCAAACTGTTTTGTTTTAATTTGAAGATTCTCCTTCACTTACTCGATGAGTGCAGTCGGTACATGTCGTGATAGTCTGCTCCCTACAGATCGATTTAGTGCACTGAATACACCTAGTTCTTGATTTGCGTTTATTCCTAGTAGGACAGTAAGCGCATCTTATATCTTTATTTCCTATCAATCTTGGATATCGTTCAGGTTTTGGAATTTCATAAATCTCATGTAATCTGGATTTTATGGTATTAGGTATATGTGCTTCATATGCCCTTCGCTTTGCATAGTCATACATTAACAATTTTGCCAATTTTGTCAGATAGTCTGTTCGTGGTTGAGTTGCAAGTGTATTCGCCTTGTAGATGACATAGCTGTTTATAGCACCAATATTCATAATGCCAAAAAATATTGGAAGTGGCCACTTATTTGAAATTAGCGACACTAATAATTTTTTTACAATGCATCACTCATATCTACTCCAATTTTTGTAATGCTGGCTTTTTTTCTACACCTGATTCCGAATCAATAGAATCGTCATAGTGCATAGTAGACAGAAGAAGCACATGTTTAGCTCTTTTAGGTTTATAAGACACAATTGTAGAGTTCTTAGAGAAACCAAATATAGAACTTTTTATTGGCCTTTCTTTTATGTCCTCAATAAAAAGAAGTGGAATTTCCTTTTATTTTTCTTTAATGTTCCTACTAGTGTAAGACCCATTTTTAAAAGTTCTTGAGAAAGTGGAATCGAAGTAAAGAAATTGTCGCAGGTTTGTCATTTTACAATTCTCCTGATTTGTTATCTACACGGTATGGACCTTCGTTTTGCATACCAACATATACCTTAAGTTTATTGTATAAAATGTTTGAGTATCTGAGCAAGCCCAAATTTTTAAACCGTAACTATCTGGCTTATTCGGCATATAAACCCTAAACTGCAGCGTCCTCTAAATGTCAACAGCATTTCGTCTACGGTTACATACGAGTTACGCTGTAATTATTTTTGCAGAATTTACAAATTGTCAAATATATCACGAATATACGTCAGTTTGTCAATTTCCTTCGTTCTTCTTGTTTGTATTAGAAACATCATCAAAACGTAGCATCTGCAGTAAAAGCTTAAACCTATTCACTTCCATTGTCAAACGAAATATTTCTATACCTGTTCCATTTTTTTCATATACCCAATAGATTTTGGTGTTTTGAATGGTGAACACCCAACAAATACAATAACCCAAAGAAGGCTTCAATTTCTTGTATATCTGTTTCCTTTGCATCACGACTACGAACATAATTTTGTTGTACTAGACGTATTTTTATATTAGTACAGTTCATTATTTTTTCGATCATTGTATCAGGAAAAAACAATTTCCACCCGTCTTTATATCAGAAACACCTTTGCTTCTTAATGGGACCTGAGTTTTGTAACAATGTTACATTGTTTTCAGCTTCTATTATTTGACCAAATGCTTGCCCATTCTGTAACTCCGTCTTTCCCCGATATGTTGGACCAACTGCAACAATCTTCATTGTCAGATTCCGCACTTTGTTCAGATTCTGTATTGTCTGTCACATTATTGTTATTAATGATTCTTGATCAATATCACTGTAACGAATTGTCATCTGCAATACAATAGCTTCTTTTAAAGACTATTCCCATAAATCTAATGAACGTTGTTGTTCTTTTTCATACCGGTCCATACCTACAAATATGAGTAAGTATATTACACAAATATACTAAAAACATAAATTAGCTTACTAAAATATCTCAGATGACAAATTCAGCAACACACTACTATGTCTAGAAAGTATAATTATATAAATCTTGCAATCATTGTTGCATTATTTATTATTAACACATTTTGCGTCTACTAGAAGGAATGCAGTATATTTATTTTCATTATCATTCAGTATCAAACCAATATTAATTTGCACATTTGTTTTGAATATATTCCAAACAAAGTACAAAATTTCTTGCATTCATTTACTACATTGCTGCATCATTATATGTACCATTATTTTGGCACCAAAGTATATCCCATTCGGTAAGAGACTATTCTGCGTCTTTGATGGATATTTTTGTTCACACACCAGATTTTGCTGCGTCACCAACGTTGCCATGTCATACTATGTGTTACTAGTTATGTTATTGTTTGCTCTTTACTTACTGGTGGTGTACATTGTTTGCAATGTGCTCTGATATGTAGAACTATTGTAGTTTTTATAACTATTCTATAAAATAATTGTTATTTAATTAAATTAAATATTAAACTTCCATTATTCTTAGAAGTTACTAAACGCCATTTTTTAAAAAATTCTTAATATTAATTTATAATTTGACATTAACAACTGTCATTAATATTTTAATTTCTAACTATAATTGTAAGTAAGTAACCATTACTTTGTTGACTATTTGTTTCAGTATGTAAATCTTATCAACTGCTTTCCTTCCACTTCTAAACCCAGTCTGCTAATCAAATAGTACCTTTCTTCTCCATCTTCTTCAGAAGTTTTCTTAAATCTGCATATATTTTGTATCCGCACGTGTTACGCATATACCTCTTATAGTTTCTAATTACTATATTTTCTCCTGCTTTATATAATGGACATATTATCGCCTTATTCCAATATTCTGGAAAACGTTTACTTTTCCATATTTTATTAAAAATATTTTAAATTTTTTCCTCATTTACTTTCCTGTAAACCACTGTTCTCCTTGAGTATCATCTATAAATCTTGCTTTTCCTTTTAATTTTTTTTCTTATTGCATCTTCTACTTCTTCTTTATATACATCTACGTCTTTATTTTTATTGTTTTTCTCATTGCTACACTTTTTTATATATTTGTGGTTCTGATTTTCCTTCTAGCAGTTCAATACAATTTATTTTATATGTAAATTTATTTTTTTTTAACCACCTAATCTAATCTTGCAAAACTGCATGACTGCATGAATTTAATCTTAACGTTAAATACCTTCACTTAATGCTTTTTCTCGCTGTCTACAGTGCCTTACTTCCACCACTTTTAAAAACTATTCTTCTTTCTTTAATTATTTCTTTCATTGTAATACACACCAATTGTCTTTCACCCTTCATTTCAATAGTTCGTTTCAACACAAATGATCTTTTGTTTTTTTCCCGAAACACTTCAGAACACTTATTTACAAAAATTCTCATATTCTAGTTTTAGGTGACGCGCAATGTCACAGCGTGCTTTTTAAGGTATATTTTAGTTCGAGCATAGTCAATGACTGATTTTCCTCTTCCTCCTATGTATACAAAGGGTGTATCGCATAAGAACCGACACAGAAGGCATGAGAACCGTTTAGATTAGTTTAATTGAACGTTAATATTATGTTGTTACATTTGGTATAACTAGAACTTCCACCAAATTTGTTTTCTAAGTCGAATCGGTACTGAAATATAGATTTTTCGAAATTTAAACTCCAATTTGAAGGCCTAAACTCAAGAGTGCAACTTAGTATAAATGTAGGTTAGGTTTAGCCATATTTTGGTTCTCAACATGCTCCTGCTCTGTGTCGGTTCATATGATACACACTGTATATATTCTTTTACTCATTTTCTCCATTTTCATTCATAATTTTTCACCTCTCTGCGCATTTCTAATAATTTTTCTGCTTTCTTCATTTATTTTCTTGTCCATTGAAGTTCTATTCTTTATTATTCCATTTATCATCATTCTTTCCTCTCCTACTTTGACATTAAAATCCACTTTTATGATTATTTATCTTTTTCTCTCTAATTGCATCCTGTATGTTTTTAATTTTTCATTTCCTTTCCAAAACTGTTAATATTTCATTCTCCATTTTTCAGTCTTTTACAGCCTCCCTCACCTTGTCGCAAACCCCATGTAAAAGTCTTCAGCATATTCTCTCCTATTGTTTCAATCTCTTTCTTCTAGCCAAGCACTAGCCAACCACGTTAAAACCTCTTATGCATGGTGTCCGTTCGTAGACTCGCATGAAGATCTCAGCTATTGAAGAGATACGAAGTTGGTTAAACTGGGCAAAGTTGCCTATTGTGGCACTAGTAAAATGCCTTGTTGAAATTAAAAACCGATTACCCGACAGATCCGCAAAACAAAATTTTGAAAATTCGTTTTATTTTTCAGAGCTTATTTCACCACATAAATGCAAACAATGAACACTTTGTTATTGCTACTTTTACGCTCTACATTATGATTCATTAAATTCAAAAATACATGTTTCGTTTTTGACAGTCATTATCAAGTTTATTTTTTTCTTATAGGCTCCATTTTGAATTGTCACATTTTGAATTCGCATTTTTGAAATTACGATGATGTGTTAAAATTCCGCATAGTTTGCGATAATGACGGAAAATTGCTTTGCAAAGGGTGCCGAAATGATACTTTTCTTTAAAAAAAACAATTTGACATTTCTATGATATTTATTTTATTGTCACCTACGGTTGCAATACCTTTATAATTTTCTTTTACTTTGTTATTTACAATTTAGTTTCACCTGTGTTGTTAATTTAAAATTTCACTTTCAAGGTACTTTTGTAAAAAACAATTTGCTGTTATTTCCACCAAACAACGAGCATAACTTTAATATATGGTACATGGTACAAATCGCAATTAAAAACGAATTCAAAATGTGACAGCTAATGCGCCCATAAGAAAAATAAAGTTGATGATGACAACCAAAAGACCAAACGTCGTATTTAGAAATGATAGTATTTTGTTTGTATTAATCTTGTCAAATAAGCAAATAAAAACGAATTTTGTAATTTTCGTTTTGCGTATAATTTTCAAAGAGGAACTTTACTGAATGCCACAATACGCAACTTTGAATTATGCCGTTGATCTTGTAGCATACGTACAACTACAGTGAGTTCAAAACTTGCTCGTCTAAAATTATTAAAATTTATAATCTTATATGCAGCACGTCTTGAAAACAAAACTAAACTAGATGCGTTTTCCAACATCCGTTGGGATCAAACTTATTTATTTCTGTTTTAAATTACTCAGCGGTTTGGCGGTATTACGGATTGCCAAATTGACATGACGCAAATATCAAAGAATGTAAGAAATACCCATAACACTATATACACAGTCAGCGTTTAGCGCCACCAAAATAATTTTGCTCGAACTAAAATATACCTTAAAAGCCACGCTGTGACCATTGCTGCGTCACCCTAAAAACTAGAATATGAGCAATTTCTTGTAAATAAGTGTTCTCGAAGTGTTTCCGGGAAAGAAAACAAACAGTTCATTTGTGTTGAAACGAACTATTGAAATGGCAAGGGTGACAGACAATTGGTGTGTATTACAATGAAAGCACATAATTAAGAAAAGAAGCAATACGTTTTTAGAAAGTGGTGGAAGTAAGGCACTGTAGACAGCGAGGAGAAAAGAGAGACATTCAGGCATTGACAGGTATTTAACGTTAAGATTCACATTCATGCAGTCATGCAGTTTTGCAAGATTAAGTTACGGTCGTTAAAAAAACAAATAGTTAACATATAAAATAAATCGATTGATACGTTTTTTCAATAATTTAAAATAGAAGTGCACTCAAATCAATAAAGATTTAAATTGGAAAACTACGGTCATTTGGGGCTACGAACATTTCACCGCCTAATAACATCATCAAGGTTTCACTATTGATGACATCACCAAAAGTGTAAAGGAGGGTTTAACCAATTTTATTTTTGAATGTAAATTTGAGTTATAATCCCAGATGTAAATTATTGAACGTAAGGTTTTATTTAGTGCCCACGTTACTTAATCAAACATTTTGTTTTATTTAAGTTTTATAAAATTTGCATTTGTTTCGGGGACAATACCACTAGACCTCAGATTTGGCCGGTTATTTTTTTTTGTTTGTTTTTTGAGTACTTCATTTTATTGGCAATTTAACTAGATATGTGTTAAAAAAAGTTAAATTACCTATATGAGAGTAAGTGCGAGAAAAAACGTAGAAATAACTTCAAATAAAAAAGTACGAAACTATACCTTATTTTCCAAAACAAAATTTTTAATTACATTTAATATTTTAGCACTGGAAATATACCTACATTATTGTTGTATTTTAATTGTCAAATAAACCGTTGGCGTATATAATTTTCAAACTGACGCAATTTTTCTACATAACTTACATATGGATTCACCATGGTAACGTAATTTACCCGATTTTTTTATCCACTTGCAATTTTGTTCATTCCCAGTTACCCGAAAGCAAACCATAATTATTGTACAAATGGTATTTTTTTTTATGAGTGTGTAGATTAAAGTTGTAAATTTATAATTGATTATCATTTATTTAACAAACCCAAATCTTTGGGTGATTTATTATTAAACAAACAATATTTTTTAATAAAAGTTTCTCATTGCTAAATAGTTTAATTTTTTTTTATTTTTTAAACATAATATGCAAAAAACCACATCAGTACGTACGTTATTATAATAATTTTGTTACAATCCGATGTTTCTCTTTAATCATGTGTGCTAGAAAAAAATAGATTCAAGGGACTTGTTTGCCCTGTTAATATATTCAACTGTAACAACCGTATGTCGACACTTAATTAATATATTGACATTTCCCATTTTGATTGTGTTGTTGATTGTTGGTTTAATATTCTTTGTATACGTAACTGCATTTAACTTTGTTTTTGTTTTTGAGAATTCAAATAGTATATATTTGCCGTTTAATAACTACATTATCCATAGAAATTAATGCAAGGAATTATATAAAATGAACGACATCTGATTAATCGTACTATAATTACATGTTTTCGGTAATAAAGAAACCTGTATAAAAAAGATCACAGTAAAGTCGACATACGTTTAAGAATATTAATTCAGGCATTTATTCAAAATGAGTCATATGCAATCTTATATGATTATAACTTTATATATCTTGTTTATTTGATAAGTTTTAAATGCAATAAACCTTGAAGATATTTCTTTGTAACGAGTCTTTTTAATTTATATTTGATTTTATTTTTGTGTGCTGTGTTAACTTTTAACAAATTTGTGACAGTACTTTCTTAAGATAAGTCAACTGGAAAGTACCCTCTAGACAAGCGTTTAGTGAGCAAGAACTAAAGCTATTTACGTCGTGACCTTGTTAGCCGCTTTCTCGACCTTGATAATTAACAATTTTTATTGACGATTTTGTAATCATTTACTACGACCTTACCATTGACAAAAGCAAATTATCTCGCATCTCATTCCCTCCCGTTTTTAATTCAAAATTGTCTTCAGATTTGTCTTTAGGGTTTACGTGATGGCAATACTACTAAATTTGTCACTATTGACTATCTTGCTTTTGCAAATCGTACCTTTTTAGCCGTCCGGCACCATTTGAAGTTGGAGATACCGTTTGGCGTAGAAGTTATGTTATTTCTGATGCTTCTCGTTATTTCTCTGCTGTGTTTTATAGTGTTTACGTTCAAAAAAAAAAAAAGTTTTGCGTAGTGTACGGATTAAGAATAGTCATTACAGCGAATATCATTGCTTGATTCCGTAAGAGTCGGTTAAAGATTTTTCTTGCTTCAGCCTGACACCTTTCCATCTTTCTTTTCTGTAGTTGGCGAGGTGCTAGTCGGTGGCGTTGAGCGTCGGGTTGCTGAATACGAATATCCGCCCACTCAATGTCTCCTTGACGCTCGGACTGTGTCGGACTGTCTTCTGTCGTTTGTTTAGGTTAGGCTTTCATTTGTCATTTCGAGGTGGTATTTGTACCATCAAGTTTACGAATTTATCCATTATTATTGGCAATTTTGCAACTATTTAATACGACCTTACGAAAGCAAATCATCTCACGACCCACCCCTTTCCACTGAGCTATGGTTCAACACCTATTTATGTTAGGTTTTTAATTAAAGTAAAATATGAACACTATTTATTATTTACTAATTGTTGATAGAAAGAACGCATATTTTGTTACAGGTTGTTTAAAAATTCACACAACGCGCATTTTATTATCTAAATCTGGATGTAGAAAAACTATTTGATACATTGGCCACTGATACAGAGGTGTGCAGGGTTCAAAAACCAGAATCATGGTCTAACTTCCATGTTCCTTTGTTATGAAAATTTTCATTTCATCCTTTCCTGCTGCTTTGGAAATAGTCTTTTTGACAAGGTTTCCAGAAATGTTGTACTATTCGCTGCTTAAACTGATATTGATTAAACTTGTTATTAGAAACGTATTCAAAGGATGAATTGGGTAATCATGTACATAATCGCCCTAACAGTAAATAACCTACAGTTTAACGGTCTGAAGTTGTTTCGATCACTTGATAATGAGCTAAATGGTATGGAGTTGAGGAGAGCCTTAATATTTTATTTTAAATTTAAATTTTGTGTCATGACAATATATGTTTCTACTAGTTTGAAATTTTTTATTAGACAATCCCATATTTGCATTAGACTTGCGAAATCAAGCCAGTGTTAAAAAAAGAAGATTGAAATTGACTCAGTCTGGCTGAAGGCAATTCATTAATTGTGACTCGTGTTTAGGTCAATGACGGAAACAAACTGTACAAAGCATAAAGCATAATAACAAACCAGAAATTGGTCATTATTTTTCTTGAATGAACAAATGAGAATCATTTGATCCCCAACGTAAATCTTCAAATGATAATAAAAAGCTATTAATTCGGACGTGATTTTTCTTGTAATAAAAGAGAGTGTACTTGTGATGAAATTATTTCAGCATGACGAATACGGCTACTAACTCGGAGAAGTTATTTTACATATGAAACGGTATTTAATTAGTAAATCTAGAAATGTTTAATTTGTTCTATGAAACCACAAATTATGATTAAATGCTTCGTCTAGTCAACTACAACATGACTACATGAGAAAATGCTTACAGTATAAAAAAAGAGATAAAACAAGAACTGAAAGAGTATGGCAAGCAATGCGAGTTACGACATCAATTACTCAAACATTGGAAAACAAAGCATTCAAGTGGTATGGGCACGTAGAAAAGATGGACAAAAACAAATAGCGGAAGAACATCATAAACTGGTCACTAAGAGGGAAGAGAAGAAGAGGGCGGCTAACTGTCAAATGGAAAACCTATATAATAGTATATTATACTATTATACACCAACGTTGTGAAGTTTGTCATTATTGCCTCAGCACCAGTTCATTTTGCGAGGGGTGGTAGCCCCTCGCGAAATAAGGTGTGTAGGTAAAATGGTCTTCACAACCATAGTGTATATACTATTTTTCCACTACTAGCCAATTATAAGGCAAATAGTAAAGATAAACATTTCTCTTGTAAAAATCAAGTAGCACAGGAATGCAAATAAATCAAACAGCATTAAAAGCTACATACGTTGATAAACCAACTGCAACTGATTCACTAAACACAACACTTGTGTGACATATTTCACCTTCATTTTCTGAAAATTATTTGGAGTGATATGTAAATTAGTTGATTTAGGAGCCAATCGCAGCGGTTTAGATTTGTCTGACATGTAGAAATTTTCAATGTCTTTCCAAGATGGTTTTTTGTTATTAAAGATTATATCGTATTTAATCAAGTTATTTTGCACCGACTTTAATAAATAAGGGACATCGAAGAAATAATAGATTTTCTTATCGTTTACGAGATGGTATGGTTTTTTCGGTAATACATCTATTCTTTTAATTAGGTTTCGAAAATTAAAACCTTGATCAGTTACTACTGCCCTAACATTGGCACCGCATTGTAGTTGTAGCTTTTCTATGCAGTTTAATACTATCGACTTCAATTTGTCCCCTTGCATATCGTCTTTGTAAAGATGTAGCACAAGGGTTGTTTAAATTTTTTATATAGGTGTTTTTAATGTAAGAAAATGAAATGGAGATTTAAAATTTAAAGGGTTTAATAAAAATTTTAATTGAAGAGTTAATTAAGATGTGTAAATTATTATGTTTTTTTTGAAAGATTGAAATAAAAAAAGAATTAAATTAAATATATAAATTAATTATAATTTTTTTTGTTTAAGGGGTAGTTATTTAGAGTTTTTAATTTTTAAATTTTTTTTTTTATTGTTTTGAGGAATAATTAAATTTGTTTTAATTTAGTAAATAATATTTTAAAAAAAATTAAATTAGAATTTTTATTTGGGTAATTTTACTATTTTTTTTTTTTTTAAATTTTTTTTTTTTTAATTTTTTTTTATTTTTTTTAAATTTTTTTTTTAATTGTTTATTATTTTTTTCAATATTTTTTTTTTTTTTTTTTTTTATTTTTAATTTTTTTCTTTTAACCATTTTACATTTTTTATAATTTTTCAAATTATTCTTTTATGACTTTTAGATGTTAATTTTATTAAAATTTAA
Organism: Abscondita cerata; assembly: GCA_030710515.1. Lineage (NCBI taxonomy): Eukaryota > Metazoa > Arthropoda > Insecta > Coleoptera > Lampyridae > Abscondita > Abscondita cerata. Next base: position 6,298 of record JALBCR010003081.1, on the reverse strand, counting down.
AATAAATTTAAAAATTAATTTTCAGTATAATTAATGAAACAACTAATATAACTCTAACCATGATCACGTAGCACTTTAAGCTGGTCAAAAGTTTATAACCTACTTTAATAATTAACATTTTGGGGCTCGTAAAATATAATTTTAGTGAAAATTGTTTATATTTCTCTATATATCTCCGCTTTCGGGAAGAAATCGTTGGGTGATGTTAACTTCAATTGAAGTGCTTTCTTTTCGCGTTGCAATTTAAGAATGTTCCTCGGTAATTTTATTTACCTAGGAGTATTTGAGCTGCAAGCTTGAGAAGTTTGGGTATAGCCGGAAATGTTAACGGGCATTTATTTACATTGATTTTGAAAACACTTGTATAAAACATCTAAAAATTTCATTTATTCCTTTGCCAATATAACTTTCAACATTTGAATATTAGGTTTCAGAAGTTAACACTTGTAATTCATTTAGGAATGGCAAGTATTCGCCACATACTCGTTAAGTTTTTATAGTCGACATTTTTATGCAACAAGTCGGACCTTCCACATTCTGTTAACCATTCAAAACACCTACAACAAAATGTTTGTAATTTACTTAAAATTCAATTTAATTCAATTCAAATCGTCTTTATTTAGTTATTACAAATTACAGGTGTACCTTATAAGTAGGCATATATGAGGCAAAGTTTAGCCCAAGGCAATTCTTACACTTAACCTAATATAGCAAACGAAAGTGGTACCTAAAGGATGTTAATCATAATTAATTACAAACAAGAAAAAGAAGAATTATTTAAACAGGAATTAATTAATTAATTAAATTGATTTATGATAATGATACTGTGCTCAAGTGTAACAGCTGAAGTAGGAGGCTATAATGTGTCTACGAAATCAAAAATTCGACAAAGCTTTAAAATGAGGTTTGATTGAATTATAAATTGAGACCGCATTGTAAGTGAAAGATCGTCTGAAAAGTGATGTAGAGTACTGAGGTAAGGTTAACAAATACAAATATCGAGTTTGACTATCATGAATATTGTGCCGGAAAATTAACTTATTCCTAAGATAAGTGGGAGTTGAAGTCAAAATCAACCGGTGAACGAAAAATAGATAATGCAGTTCAATAACACAGCTTACTTTTAACCATTCAATTCGGTCATTTTAGTGGAGACATGATCAAATTTTTATAGGCCAAAGATAAAGAAATGAAGAATAGGAAGTACCAGGGTTTCACATAATTTTGTACGTGTTTTGAAATTTAAAATAAAACGATTACTGTATAAAGTTTTTAGACTTGTATACGTCTTTTGAATCAAACAGTTTGTGTGTTAAATAAACCGTAAATTTTCATCAAAGATGACGCCTAAATTCTAACTCTGAGTTGAAAATGGTACAACTTGATTTAGAATGCGAATGATAATGTGTTCTTTCAGAAACTAACGATGAACCCGTGAGCTGAAAATCATAGCGGAAGACTTTTTATTATTAATACTTAAATTGTGTTTAGAAGAGTAATCTATCACTCTATCAAGATCATCATTGATACCGTTATTAGCTAGTGGATACTCAAGCGGATTAAAACAATACATCACCATGGTATCGTCAGCGTAAGTAAAAATTTGAGATTCATTAATACAATCTGACATATCAGACGTATACAGGGTGTTTCATTAATCAGTACAGAAAATGAAACTGGAGATTCCTTGCAAAATTTAAAGGGGGTTTAACATAAAAAATTTCCTTAAAGCCTCCCCTGAAGAGTTAGACAATCTGTAGCAATGCTAGGTAGCTTAACGGAAATTTGTTCAAAAGAATAAGAGCCTGTATTCAAGAAAATGGTGCCCATTTTGAACACTCTCTGAAATAATATTGTTAATTTAAATTAAAAATGATAGTTAATAATAATATTGTTATTTATGTCAAACTTGCATACGCAACTTACTAATTAAAATTCTGCAAGTAAGACTCACCCCCTTGCAGAGAACAAGGGTGAATAAAATTATGAAATTATGGAGGCTTCTTGGTAGTAGTATTTGAATGTTTAGATTTTTTTTTTTATTTCAAGTCATTTCAGAAAAAAATCGATTAATGTGAATTTTTTACACATCTTTAAGGGGCTGTAACTCTTCAGGGGAGGCTTTAAGAAAATTTTTTTTTATGTTAAACCCCCCTTTAAATTTTGCAAGGAATCTCCAGTTTCATTTTCTGTACTGATTAATGAAACACCCTGTATATAATAAATAACAAATGACCTAAAATAGATCCTTGAGGGACACCAAAAGAAATTGTGTTAGTAGATGACTCGATTTTATTTATGCGAACCTTTTGAGTGCGATTGGTCAGATAAAAACTGAAAAAGGACACAGCAACTTTATCACAACCGTAATATCCAAGTTTAGCAATTAATAAAGAGTGGTTCAATTTGTTGAACGCTTTGGAATAATCAAGTGAGATAGGAAGAACAGCAAGCTTATTGTCTATGACTCTAAAAATATTATCCGTCAAATTCAAGAGCGCAGTAGTTGTACTGTGACCTTTGTGAAAACCAGATTGACATACAGGAAGAATTTTATTACTATTTGAATAATATTCAATTTGCGAATGAATAATTTTTTCAAGGATTTTTGAGAAAACTGGAAGTAAGCTAACAGGGCGAAGGTCCTTTCATTTTTTTGGAAAGTAACCAATTTCGAGACAACAATTCATCAAGTGAGTTACATGGTTCAAAATAACAGAGATGCATTGAATAATCATGTTTAGCGAAATATCATCAGAGCCCGGTAGATTGGATTTGAGTGACATTATACTATTAAACACAGTTACTTGATCAACAAGGCTAAACGAAAAACAAATGTCGTTGTTAAATTTGTTTCGGTTGTAAAAGTTAGGGGAATCCTGATCTACGTCGTCATTACTATAAACTGATAAAAAATAGTCATTAATTTTAGATACATCGGACAGATGAGCTGGTTTTATTTTTGTTGGATATATTAAATGATTTTAATGCTTTCCAAAGTAATTTAGGATTATGCCGTGATCTCAAAAATTGAAGGTAGGCTGATTTTTCTCTCCTCAAGGTTGCAAATGAAAAATTTCTCATTCTTTTAAAGTAATTCCAATTCTCATCAGATTTGTTTAATTTATAGGCAGCAAGAGCACGTTTCTTTTCGTTAATAATAATTTTAAGTTATCCGTGAGCCAAGGTGCCGGTGGTTTGCTGACACAAAAAGTCTTGTACGGCGCGTGAATGTCAAAAAGGTTTAGTATGGTTGAAGTTAAAGATTTAACTTTTTCATCAATATTATTAATGTAATATATATCATTCCAAGAAACAAACCGCAGATCGTTACGAAAAGACTTTGTGTCCAAGTGTTTGAAGTCTATCAAAGTAAGTATTTTTAGTGCTGATTTAACCGTAGAAATGGAAAGGTGACAAAAAATAAGTTTGTGATCCGAAATAGGTTTAGATTCAATAGTTCCACAGTTTATGACGTACTCGTTTTTATTTATAAAGATAGGATCAAGTAAGGTACAAGGGTTACCCTCGTGGCTTCATGTATCAACTGAGTCAAACCATAAGAATCGGTACATTTAAGAATGTTATTGTGTAAATTAAACAAATTCACGTTAAAGTCTCCATAACCATAAGAATATCACAGTGGATAAAATAAAATAAAATAAAATAAAAATAAAATAAAAATAAAACTAATGAGGCAGTTTTGGTACTAAAACAAAAATATTCTATGTTATTGATTCCATCAATAGAAAAGTTTTCTATTTGCACTTTAATATTTGATTTCACATAAACCCCTATGCCATGTAACTTAACTCGCCTGGTTAAATCTCCTTTGGGAAACCTGAAAAAACTGATTCTACCATTATATTTAATAAATAAATAAATTCATGTTATGTATTTGCGGTTACGGGATGAGGGCGCAAATTTTAAACTAATGGCATTTTTTTATTCAAATAATTTTATCGTGTTAGGTAATTTTAAGCAGCAAATACGTTACAGATAATCTCCCTTCTGGATATACAAAATTATGTTTCAGTCGGTTTTGTTAAACAACTATTCTTGGATTCTAAAAAGTTTGAATTTGTCCATTATTAACCGAAGTCAACAATAGAAAAAATTATTAACCACTAATAGAGATATTCAACTTTTCAGTTGGGTAGGAGAGGCAATAATTGTCCACTTCACAGCTAGTAGTGGAAAAACAATGCAATGCTCGAGAAGAGGGCTTAATATAGGTGAATGTAAGGATAAAAAATTATGCAACCTGAGAACGATAAACCCATAATTGGAAGAGATATATTTTTTCCACAATAATAAAAAACTTTAACGGACAGTGTTATACTGATGTAACCCTAGAATCCTATTATCACATCACTAATGAGCATAGTCACAATTCCAACTACGTTTCTAGTAAGTACTTGTTCTTTATTACAACAAACCGTTAGATTGTAACAAAGTTAACGTGACCTGAGGATTTGTTTTAGAGTGATTGATTTAAAAACGAAATGGGAAAAATACACAGAAATTCCTCAAATTGAATCTAAGTATCTAACCCACACCTATAAAATTTAAACTTTTATAATCTACCGAATAATTATTATAACATAAAACGCGAACTTATAAACCGTCAAACGAGTTTCTAAAATATATGGGAATAACATTCAATGAAAAAAGAAATTCAAATTCAAAATGATTGACAAACAAGGATAAAAAAGAGAACTGGTGTTGTAGCAAAAAGTTTAAACTATTTAAACGGTTTAATCGTAACACCAAAGAATAATAAATTTGAGCCAATGCAAAATGTTCACCTTCATCATAAATTTTGTAGCAAAGGTTTTTTGTTTCTACATGAGACTATACAATGCGATATAAATTCGTAACATTTATATAACCTTTAGTTTGTAACATACTACACTTTATAACAAATATTAGTCTAAAGATATGAAACACACACGTAAAATTTTAACTTACTAAACCATTTCGAAGAAGTAAAAAAAAATTTTCCAATCGTTTCATACCGTTCACCCCTACAATTTTAATACAACTAATTGAAATTGCGGTAAAGATATGTGCAATTTCATTTTATTCTAATGTAGTACAATCTCAAAAGTGTTTACTTAATTGATAATAATTTTGGTTACTGCTTTAATTAAAGGATGAATTTATAAAAGCCACTAAAGTGCGTTTCCCAAAATCGATTAAACTTTACAGCTACCTATCAGAAGGCACCAAACCTCTATTAAAGTTCTCGCCCGTGGGATACCTAGGCCAATTACATCGAATGTTCTGCAAATATAAATTTTGAAATTTAAGATTTGTATACTCACGTATTCGTATATTGATGGAATTTTAAAACAAATTACTTGCGTATTTGACAAAATTTTAAAACTTAAAAGTGAAACTGCGTTACAATAAAAATTTAATTCAATCACTTACCATCTTTACTAATATTAAGTGAATTTATTTCAAGAACTTTTAACATAATTTAAAATTGAAAAAGTATAGTTATACAAAAGATTTATTTACAAAGTCACAATCTTATTTTGCCGCAAATGATTGGAATTGTTAAATCATCATTTTAGGTATGCTACAAAAATTTTAAAAATTTTAATAAGTTTATTTCAAAAACGAATAATCGCGGTTACTACTCTAAAAGCGTTTAATAATTTATAGATGGGTTTTTATGTAAAAGCTTTTTAGCACAAATATTCGTCTATAAAAATACTACAAACACAAATCAACATTCATTTGATGCTAAGGTATCAAAAGTTCCATTGTTTGTTGCTCTAAAACGACATTTCAGATATTGGGGCACTTTTCTTTCCACCCGTAGATTCCTGTTTGTAAGTTTTTTTTATGGTAGCTTTTTATTTTGAGCTTTTCACTAGCATTTCATTTTTTTTTTCAGCGGTGTTTTATTTCGCCAACAACCATTTATGTATAACAAACGAATTCCGAATTGGTTGTCAGTGAGTAAATTTCACAAGTAATTTTCCTCAAAGATTTATTGATAAGTATTATTAATAAGTACAATAAATAAAAATTGTTGTTAAGTACAATAAATACAAACATTTATTTATTTATTGTTAAGTGCAATACATAAATTTTGGAGCCCTTCTAGGTGGACAACTCAACTGGTTGACGTTTATCTAGTGTTGAATTTTAATTTTAAGTTTGACTACCAACTCATTCTTGCAAATAGCCTTGATAGAGCCCAAAGAATGGTAGACGAAACGTAGGCAATTGCAACCAACTGAGTTGTTTTTGTTCATCCCACCTTCAGCTGGAAGAAGACTTT